>JAUIMM010003882.1:0-32344 GCA_031769625.1 Taudactylus pleione
AGTAACCTATCCCAGCACACACACACACAGTAACCTATCCCAGCACACACACACAGTAACCTATCCCAGCACACACACACAGTAACCTATCCAGCACACACACAAGTAACCTATCCCAGCACACACACAGTAACCTATCCCAGCACACACACACAAACACACACACACACAGTAACCTATCCCAGCACACACACACACAGTAACCTATCCCAGCACACACACAGTAACCTATCCCAGCACACACACACAGTAACCTATCCCAGCACACACACAGTAACCTATCCCAGCACACACACACACACACACACACACACACACACACACAGTAACCTATCCCAGCACACACACAGTAACCTATCCCAGCACACACACAAAGTAACCTATCCCAGCACATACACACAGTAACCTATCCCAGCACACACACACACACACAGTAACCTATCCAGCACACACACACACACACACACACACAGTAACCTATCCCAGCACACACACACACACAGTAACCTATCCCAGCACACACACACACAGTAACCTATCCCAGCACACACACACAGTAACCTATCCCAGCACACACACAGTAACCTATCCCAGCACACACACAGTAACCTATCCCAGCACACACACACACACAGTAACCTATCCCAGCACACACACACACACACACACACACACACACACACACACACACACACACACACACAGTAACCTATCCCAGCACACACACACACAGTAACCTATCCCAGCACACACACACACAGTAACCTATCCCAGCACACACACACAGTAACCTATCTCAGCACACACACACAGTAACCTATCCCAGCACACACACAGTAACCTATCCCAGCACACACACACACACAGTAACCTATCCCAGCACACACACACACACACAGTAACCTATCCCAGCACACACACACACAGTAACCTATCCCAGCACACACACACACACAGTAACCTATCCCAGCACACACACACAGTAACCTATCCCAGCACACACACAGTAACCTATCCCAGCACATACACACAGTAACCTATCCCAGCACAACACACAGTAACCTATCCCAGCACATACACACACACAGTAACCTATCCCAGCACACACACACAGTAACCTATCCCAGCACACACACACACACACTCACAGTAACCTATCCCACCACACACACAGTAACCTATCCCAGCACATACACAGTAACCTATCCCAGCACACACACACAGTAACCTATCCAGCATACACACAGTAACCTATCCCAGCACATACACACAGTAACCTATCCCAGCACACACACACACAGTAACCTATCCCAGCACACACACACACACACACAGTAACCTATCCCAGCACACACACACACACACAGTAACCTATCCCAGCACACACACACACAGTAACCTATCCCAGCACACACACACACAGTAACCTATCCCAGCACACACACACAGTAACCTATCCCAGCACACACACAGTAACCTATCCCAGCACATACACACAGTAACCTATCCCAGCACATACACACAGTAACCTATCCCAGCACATACACACAGTAACCTATCCCAGCACACACACACAGTAACCTATCCCAGCACACACACACACACACAGTAACCTATCCCAGCACACACACAGTAACCTATCCCAGCACACACACACAGTAACCTATCCCAGCACACACACAGTAACCTATCCCAGCACACACACACAGTAACCTATCCCAGCACACACACAGTAACCTATCCCAGCACACACACAGTAACCTATCCCAGCACACACACACAGTAACCTATCCCAGCACACACACACAGTAACCTATCCCAGCACACACACACAGTAACCTATCCCAGCACACACACAGTAACCTATCCCAGCACACACACAGTAACCTATCCCAGCACACACACACACACAGTAACCTATCCCAGCACACACACAGTAACCTATCCAGCACACACACACAGTAACCTATCCCAGCACACACACAGTAACCTATCCCAGCACACACACAGTAACCTATCCCAGCACATACACACAGTAACCTATCCCAGCACATACACACAGTAACCTATCCCAGCACACACACACACACACACACAGTAACCTATCCCAGCACATACACAGTAACCTATCCCAGCACATACACACAGTAACCTATCCCAGCACACACAGTAACCTATCCCAGCACACACACACACAGTAACCTATCCCAGCACACACACACAGTAACCTATCCAGCACACACACACAGTAACCTATCCCAGCACACACACAGTAACCTATCCCAGCACACACACACAGTAACCTATCCCAGCACACACACAGTAACCTATCCCAGCACACACACACACACACACACACACACACACACACACACACACACAGTAACCTATCCCAGCACACACACAGTAACCTATCCCAGCACATACACACAGTAACCTATCCCAGCACACACACACACACACACACACAGTAACCTATCCCAGCACACACACACACACACACACAGTAACCTATCCCAGCACACACACACACACAGTAACCTATCCCAGCACACACACACACAGTAACCTATCCCAGCACACACACACAGTAACCTATCCCAGCACACACACAGTAACCTATCCCAGCACACACACAGTAACCTATCCCAGCACACACACACACACAGTAACCTATCCCAGCACACACACACACACACACACACACACACACACACACACACAGTAACCTATCCCAGCACACACACACACAGTAACCTATCCCAGCACACACACACACAGTAACCTATCCCAGCACACACACACAGTAACCTATCTCAGCACACACACACAGTAACCTATCCCAGCACACACACAGTAACCTATCCCAGCACACACACACACACACAGTAACCTATCCCAGCACACACACACACACACACACACACACACACACAGTAACCTATCCCAGCACACACACACACAGTAACCTATCCAGCACACACACACACACAGTAACCTATCCCAGCACACACACACAGTAACCTATCCCAGCACACACACAGTAACCTATCCCAGCACACACACACACACACAGTAACCTATCCCAGCACACACACAGTAACCTATCCCAGCACACACACAGTAACCTATCCCAGCACACACACAGTAACCTATCCCAGCACACACACAGTAACCTATCCCAGCACACACACACAGTAACCTATCCCAGCACACACACAGTAACCTATCCCAGCACACACACACACACAGTAACCTATCCCAGCACACACCAGTAACTATCCCAGCACACACAGTAATCTATCCCAGCACACACACACACAGTAACCTATCCAGCACACACACAGTAACCTATCCCAGCACACACACACACAGTAACCTATCCCAGCACACACACAGTAACCTATCCCAGCACACACACAGTAACCTATCCCAGCACACACACAGTAACCTATCCCAGCACACACACACAGTAACCTATCCCAGCACACACACAGTAACCTATCCCAGCACACACACAGTAACCTATCCCAGCACACACACACAGTAACCTATCCCAGCACACACACAGTAACCTATCCAGCACACACACACACAGTAACCTATCCCAGCACACACACAGTAACCTATCCCAGCACACACACACAGTAACCTATCCAGCACACACACAGTAACCTATCCCAGCACACATACACAGTAACCTATCCCAGCACATACACACAGTAACCTATCCCAGCACACACACACAGTAACCTATCCCAGCACACACACACAGTAACCTATCCCAGCACACACACAGTAACCTATCCCAGCACACACACAGTAACCTATCCCAGCACATACACACAGTAACCTATCCCAGCACACACACAGTAACCTATCCCAGCACACACACAGTAACCTATCCCAGCACACACACACAGTAACCTATCCCAGCACACACAGTAACCTATCCCAGCACACACACAGTAACCTATCCCAGCACATACACAGTAACCTATCCCAGCACACACACAGTAACCTATCCCAGCACACACACAGTAACCTATCCCAGCACACACACAGTAACCTATCCCAGCACACACACACACAGTAACCTATCCCAGCACACACACACAGTAACCTATCCCAGCACACACACAGTAACCTATCCCAGCACACACACAGTAACCTATCCCAGCACATACACACAGTAACCTATCCCAGCACACACACAGTAACCTATCCCAGCACACACACACAGTAACCTATCCCAGCACACACAGTAACCTATCCCAGCACACACACACAGTAACCTATCCCAGCACACACACACACAGTAACCTATCCCAGCACACACACACACAGTAACCTATCCCAGCACACACAGTAACCTATCCCAGCACACACACACAGTAACCTATCCCAGCACACACACACAGTAACCTATCCCAACACATACACACAGTAACCTATCCCAGCACACACACACAGTAACCTATCCCAGCACACACACACACAGTAACCTATCCCAGCACACACACACACAGTAACCTATCCCAGCACACACACACACAGTAACCTATCCCAGCACATACACAGTAACCTATCCCAGCACATACACACAGTAACCTATCCCAGCACATACACACACACAGTAACCTATCCCAGCACATACACACACAGTAACCTATCCCAGCACATACACAGTAACCTATCCCAGCACACACACACAGTAACCTATCCCAGCACACACACACAGTAACCTATCCCAGCACACACACAGTAACCTATCCCAGCACATACACACACACAGTAACCTATCCCAGCACATACACACACACAGTAACCTATCCCAGCACACACACAGTAACCTATCCCAGCACACACACACAGTAACCTATCCCAGCACACACACACAGTAACCTATCCCAGCACACACACAGTAACCTATCCCAGCACACACACAGTAACCTATCCCAGCACACACACACACACAGTAACCTATCCCAGCACACACACACAGTAACCTATCCCAGTACACACACACAGTAACCTATCCCAGCACACACAGTAACCTATCCCAGCACACACACACAGTAACCTATCCCAGCACACACACAGTAACCTATCCCAGCACACACACACAGTAACCTATCCCAGCACACACACACAGTAACCTATCCCAGCACACACACAGTAACCTATCCCAGCACACACACACACACAGTAACCTATCCCAGCACACACACAGTAACCTATCCCAGCACACACACACACACACACAGTAACCTATCCCAGCACACACACAGTAACCTATCCCAGCACACACACAGTAACCTATCCCAGCACACACACAGAGCAACCTATCCCAGCACACACACAGTAACCTATCCCAGCACACACACAGTAACCTATCCCAGCACACACACAGTAACCTATCCCAGCACACACACAGTAACCTATCCCAGCACACACACACAGTAACCTATCCCAGCACACACACAGTAACCTATCCCAGCACACACACAGTAACCTATCCCAGCACATACACACAGTAACCTATCCCAGCACACACACACAGTAACCTATCCCAGCACACACACAGTAACCTATCCCAGCACACACACAGTAACCTATCCCAGCACATACACACAGTAACCTATCCCAGCACACACACACACAGTAACCTATCCCAGCACACACACACACAGTAACCTATCCCAGCACATACACACAGTAACCTATCCCAGCACATACACACAGTAACCTATCCCAGCACACACACACACAGTAACCTATCCCAGCACACACACAGTAACCTATCCCAGCACATACACACAGTAACCTATCCCAGCACATACACACACACAGTAACCTATCCCAGCACATACACACACACAGTAACCTATCCCAGCACATACACACAGTAACCTATCCCAGCACACACACAGTAACCTATCCCAGCACACACACAGTAACCTATCCCAGCACATACACACAGTAACCTATCCCAGCACACACACAGTAACCTATCCCAGCACACACACAGTAACCTATCCCAGCACATACACACAGTAACCTATCCCAGCACATACACACACACAGTAACCTATCCCAGCACATACACACACACAGTAACCTATCCCAGCACATACACACAGTAACCTATCCCAGCACACACACACAGTAACCTATCCCAGCACACACACAGTAACCTATCCCAGCACACACACACAGTAACCTATCCCAGCACACACACACAGTAACCTATCCCAGCACACACACACAGTAACCTATCCCAGCACACACACAGCAACCTATCCCAGCACACACACACACACACACAGTAACCTATCCCAGCACACACACAGTAACCTATCCCAGCACACACACACAGTAACCTATCCCAGCACACACACACAGTAACCTATCCCAGCACACAAACAGTAACCTATCCCAGCACACACACACAGTAACCTATCCCAGCACATACACACAGTAACCTATCCCAGCACACACACAGTAACCTATCCCAGCACACACACACACACACACACACAGTAACCTATCCCAGCACACACACAGTAACCTATCCCAGCACACACACAGTCACCTATCCCAGCACACACACACAGTAACCTATCCCAGCACATACACACAGTAACCTATCCCAGCACACACACACAGTAACCTATCCCAGCACACACACACAGCAACCTATCCCAGCACACACACAGTAACCTATCCCAGCACACACACAGTAACCTATCCCAGCACACACACAGTAACCTATCCCAGCACACACACACACAGTAACCTAACCCAGCACATACACAGTAACCTATCCCAGCACACACACAGTAACCTATCCCAGCACACACACACAGTAACCTATCCCAGCACACACACAGTAACCTATCCCAGCACACACACACAGTAACCTATCCCAGCACACACACAGTAACCTATCCCAGCACACACACAGTAACCTATCCCAGCACACACACACAGTAACCTATCCCAGCACATACACACAGTAACCTATCCCAGCACACACACAGTAACCTATCCCAGCACACACACAGTAACCTATCCCAGCACACACACAGTAACCTATCCCAGCACACACACAGTAACCTATCCCAGCACACACACACAGTAACCTATCCCAGCACACACAGTAACCTATCCCAGCACACACACAGTAACCTATCCCAGCACACACACAGTAACCTATCCCAGCACACACACAGTAACCTATCCCAGCACACACACAGTAACCTATCCCAGCACACACACAGTAACCTATCCCAGCACACACACACACAGTAACCTATCCCAGCACACACACACACAGTAACCTATCCCAGCACACACACAGTAACCTATCCCAGCACACACACAGTAACCTATCCCAGCACACACACAGTAACCTATCCCAGCACACACACAGTAACCTATCCCAGCACATACACACAGTAACCTATCCCAGCACACACACAGTAACCTATCCCAGCACACACACAGTAACCTATCCCAGCACACACAGTAACCTATCCCAGCACACACACACAGTAACCTATCCCAGCACACACACACACAGTAACCTATCCCAGCACACACACAGTAACCTATCCCAGCACATACACACAGTAACCTATCCCAGCACACACACACACAGTAACCTATCCCAGCACACACACACACAGTAACCTATCCCAGCACACACACACACAGTAACCTATCCCAGCACACACACAGTAACCTATCCCAGCACATACACACAGTAACCTATCCCAGCACATACACAGTAACCTATCCCAGCACACACACAGTAACCTATCCCAGCACATACACACACACAGTAACCTATCCCAGCACATACACAGTAACCTATCCCAGCACACACACACAGTAACCTATCCCAGCACACACACACAGTAACCTATCCCAGCACACACACAGTAACCTATCCCAGCACATACACACACACAGTAACCTATCCCAGCACATACACACACACAGTAACCTATCCCAGCACACACACAGTAACCTATCCCAGCACACACACACAGTAACCTATCCCAGCACACACACACAGTAACCTATCCCAGCACACACACAGTAACCTATCCCAGCACACACACAGTAACCTATCCCAGCACACACACACACACAGTAACCTATCCCAGCACACACACAGTAACCTATCCCAGCACACACACACAGTAACCTATCCCAGTACACACACACAGTAACCTATCCCAGCACACACAGTAACCTATCCCAGCACACACACACAGTAACCTATCCCAGCACACACACAGTAACCTATCCCAGCACACACACACAGTAACCTATCCCAGCACACACACAGTAACCTATCCCAGCACACACACAGTAACCTATCCCAGCACACACACACACACAGTAACCTATCCCAGCACACACACAGTAACCTATCCCAGCACACACACACACACAGTAACCTATCCCAGCACACACACAGTAACCTATCCCAGCACACACACAGTAACCTATCCCAGCACACACACAGAGCAACCTATCCCAGCACACACACAGTAACCTATCCCAGCACACACACAGTAACCTATCCCAGCACACACACAGTAACCTATCCCAGCACACACACAGTAACCTATCCCAGCACACACACACACACAGTAACCTATCCCAGCACACACACACACAGTAACCTAACCCAGCACACACACACAGTAACCTATCCCAGCACACACACACACACACAGTAACCTATCCCAGCACATACACACAGTAACCTATCCCAGCATACACAGTAACCTATCCCAGCACACACACACAGTAACCTATCCCAGCACACACACACAGTAACCTATCCCAGCACACACACAGTAACCTATCCCAGCACACACACAGTAACCTATCCCAGCACATACACACAGTAACCTATCCCAGCACACACACACAGTAACCTATCCCAGCACACACACAGTAACCTATCCCAGCACACACACAGTAACCTATCCCAGCACATACACACAGTAACCTATCCCAGCACACACACACACAGTAACCTATCCCAGCACACACACACAGTAACCTATCCCAGCACATACACACAGTAACCTATCCCAGCACATACACACACACAGTAACCTATCCCAGCACATACACACACACAGTAACCTATCCCAGCACATACACACAGTAACCTAACCCAGCACACACACAGTAACCTATCCCAGCACACACACAGTAACCTATCCCAGCACACACACACAGTAACCTATCCCAGCACACACAGTAACCTATCCCAGCACACACACAGTAACCTATCCCAGCACATACACACACACAGTAACCTATCCCAGCACACACACACACACACAGTAACCTATCCCAGCACACACACAGTAACCTATCCCAGCACATACACACACACAGTAACCTATCCCAGCACATACACACACACAGTAACCTATCCCAGCACACACACACAGTAACCTATCCCAGCACACACACACAGTAACCTATCCCAGCACACACACACAGTAACCTATCCCAGCACACACACAGTAACCTATCCCAGCACACACACAGTAACCTATCCCAGCACACACACACACACAGTAACCTATCCCAGCACACACACAGTAACCTATCCCAGCACACACACACAGTAACCTATCCCAGTACACACACACAGTAACCTATCCCAGCACACACAGTAACCTATCCCAGCACACACACACAGTAACCTATCCCAGCACACACACAGTAACCTATCCCAGCACACACACACAGTAACCTATCCCAGCACACACACAGTAACCTATCCCAGCACACACACAGTAACCTATCCCAGCACACACACACACACACAGTAACCTATCCCAGCACACACACAGTAACCTATCCCAGCACACACACACACACACACAGTAACCTATCCCAGCACACACACAGTAACCTATCCCAGCACACACACAGTAACCTATCCCAGCACATACACACAGTAACCTATCCCAGCACACACACACACAGTAACCTATCCCAGCACACACACAGTAACCTATCCCAGCACATACACACAGTAACCTATCCCAGCACACACACAGTAACCTATCCCAGCACACACACACACACACACAGTAACCTATCCCAGCACACACACAGTAACCTATCCCAGCACACACACAGTAACCTATCCCAGCACACACACAGAGCAACCTATCCCAGCACACACACAGTAACCTATCCCAGCACACACACAGTAACCTATCCCAGCACACACACAGTAACCTATCCCAGCACACACACAGTAACCTATCCCAGCACACACACAGTAACCTATCCCAGCACACACACAGTAACCTATCCCAGCACACACACACAGTAACCTATCCCAGCACACACACACACAGTAACCTAACCCAGCACACACACACAGTAACCTATCCCAGCACACACACACACACACAGTAACCTATCCCAGCACATACACACAGTAACCTATCCCAGCATACACAGTAACCTATCCCAGCACACACACACAGTAACCTATCCCAGCACACACACACAGTAACCTATCCCAGCACACACACAGTAACCTATCCCAGCACACACACAGTAACCTATCCCAGCACACACACACAGTAACCTATCCCAGCACACACACACAGTAACCTATCCCAGCACACACACAGTAACCTATCCCAGCACACACACAGTAACCTATCCCAGCACATACACACAGTAACCTATCCCAGCACACACACACACAGTAACCTATCCCAGCACACACACAGTAACCTATCCCAGCACATACACACAGTAACCTATCCCAGCACATACACACACACAGTAACCTATCCCAGCACACACACAGTAACCTATCCCAGCACACACACAGTAACCTATCCCAGCACACACACACAGTAACCTATCCCAGCACACACACACAGTAACCTATCCCAGCACACACACAGTAACCTATCCCAGCACACACACACAGTAACCTATCCCAGCACACACACAGTAACCTATCCCAGCACACACACAGTAACCTATCCCAGCACACACACAGTAACCTATCCCAGCACACACACACAGTAACCTATCCCAGCACACACACAGTAACCTATCCCAGCACACACACAGTAACCTATCCCAGCACACACACACAGTAACCTATCCCAGCACACACACAGTAACCTATCCCAGCACACACACAGTAACCTATTCCAGCACACACACACAGTAACCTATCCCAGCACACACACACACACACAGTAACCTATCCCAGCACACACACACAGTAACCTATCCCAGCACACACACACAGTAACCTATCCCAGCACACACACAGTAACCTATCCCAGCACACACACACAGTAACCTATCCCAGTACACACACACACACACAGTAACCTATCCCAGCACACACACACAGTAACCTATCCCAGCACACACACAGTAACCTATCCCAGCACACACACACAGTAACCTATCCCAGCACACACACACACACACACACACACACACACAGTAACCTATCCCAGCACACACACACACACACACAGTAACCTATCCCAGCACACACACACAGTAACCTATCCCAGCACACACACACACAGTAACCTATCCCAGCACACACACAGTAACCTATCCCAGCACACACACAGTAACCTATCCCAGCACACACACAGTAACCTATCCCAGCACACACACACACAGTAACCTATCCCAGCACATACACACAGTAACCTATCCCAGCACATACACACACACAGTAACCTATCCCAGCACATACACACACACAGTAACCTATCCCAGCACATACACACAGTAACCTATCCCAGCACACACACACAGTAACCTATCCCAGCACACACACAGTAACCTATCCCAGCACACACACACAGTAACCTATCCCAGCACACACACACAGTAACCTATCCCAGCACACACACACAGTAACCTATCCCAGCACACACACAGCAACCTATCCCAGCACACACACACACACACACAGTAACCTATCCCAGCACACACACAGTAACCTATCCCAGCACACACACACAGTAACCTATCCCAGCACACACACACAGTAACCTATCCCAGCACACACACAGTAACCTATCCCAGCACACACACACAGTAACCTATCCCAGCACATACACACAGTAACCTATCCCAGCACACACACAGTAACCTATCCCAGCACACACACACACACACACACACAGTAACCTATCCCAGCACACACACAGTAACCTATCCCAGCACACACACAGTAACCTATCCCAGCACACACACAGTAACCTATCCCAGCACATACACACAGTAACCTATCCCAGCACACACACACAGCAACCTATCCCAGCACACACACAGTAACCTATCCCAGCACACACACAGTAACCTATCCCAGCACACACACACAGTAACCTATCCCAGCACACACACAGTAACCTATCCCAGCACACACACACACAGTAACCTATCCCAGCACACACACACACAGTAACCTATCCCAGCACACACACACACAGTAACCTAACCCAGCACACACACACAGTAACCTATCCCAGCACACACACAGTAACCTATCCCAGCACACACACACAGTAACCTATCCCAGCACACACAGAGTAACCTATCCCAGCACACACACAGTAACCTATCCCAGCACACACACACAGTAACCTATCCCAGCACATACACACAGTAACCTATCCCAGCACACACACAGTAACCTATCCCAGCACACACACAGTAACCTATCCCAGCACACACACAGTAACCTATCCCAGCACACACACAGTAACCTATCCCAGCACACACACACAGTAACCTATCCCAGCACACACAGTAACCTATCCCAGCACACACACAGTAACCTATCCCAGCACACACACAGTAACCTATCCCAGCACACACACAGTAACCTATCCCAGCACACACACAGTAACCTATCCCAGCACACACACAGTAACCTATCCCAGCACACACACAGTAACCTATCCCAGCACACACACACACAGTAACCTATCCCAGCACACACACAGTAACCTATCCCAGCACACACACAGTAACCTATCCCAGCACACACACAGTAACCTATCCCAGCACACACACAGTAACCTATCCCAGCACATACACACAGTAACCTATCCCAGCACATACACACACACAGTAACCTATCCCAGCACATACACACAGTAACCTATCCCAGCACACACACAGTAACCTATCCCAGCACATACACACAGTAACCTATCCCAGCACATACACACACACAGTAACCTATCCCAGCACATACACACAGTAACCTATCCCAGCACACACACACAGTAACCTATCCCAGCACACACACACAGTAACCTATCCCAGCACACACACAGTAACCTATCCCAGCACACACACACAGTAACCTATCCCAGCACACACACACAGTAACCTATCCCAGCACATACACACAGTAACCTATCCCAGCACATACACACACACAGTAACCTATCCCAGCACACACACAGTAACCTATCCCAGCACATACACACAGTAACCTATCCCAGCACATACACACACACAGTAACCTATCCCAGCACATACACACACACAGTAACCTATCCCAACACATACACAGTAACCTATCCCAGCACACACACACAGTAACCTATCCCAGCACACACACACAGTAACCTATCCCAGCACACACACAGTAACCTATCCCAGCACATACACACACACAGTAACCTATCCCAGCACATACACACACACAGTAACCTATCCCAGCACACACACACAGTAACCTATCCCAGCACACACACACAGTAACCTATCCCAGCACACACACAGTAACCTATCCCAGCACACACACAGTAACCTATCCCAGCACACACACACACACAGTAACCTATCCCAGCACACACACACAGTAACCTATCCCAGTACACACACACAGTAACCTATCCCAGCACACACAGTAACCTATCCCAGCACACACACACAGTAACCTATCCCAGCACACACACAGTAACCTATCCCAGCACACACACACAGTAACCTATCCCAGCACACACACAGTAACCTATCCCAGCACACACACAGTAACCTATCCCAGCACACACACACACACAGTAACCTATCCCAGCACACACACAGTAACCTATCCCAGCACACACACACACACACACAGTAACCTATCCCAGCACACACACAGTAACCTATCCCAGCACACACACAGTAACCTATCCCAGCACACACACACACAGTAACCTATCCCAGCACACACACAGTAACCTATCCCAGCACACACACACACACAGTAACCTATCCCAGCACACACACAGTAACCTATCCCAGCACACACACACAGTAACCTATCCCAGCACACACAGTAACCTATCCCAGCACACACACACACACACACACAGTAACCTATCCCAGCACACACACACAGTAACCTATCCCAGCACACACACACAGTAACCTATCCCAGCACACACACACAGTAACCTATCCCAGCACACACACACAGTAACCTATCCCAGCACACACACAGTAACCTATCCCAGTACACACACACAGTAACCTATCCCAGCACACACACACAGTAACCTGTCCCAGCACACACACACAGTAACCTATCCCAGCACACACACACACAGTAACCTAACCCAGCACACACACACAGTAACCTATCCCAGCACACACACACACACACACAGTAACCTATCCCAGCACATACACACAGTAACCTATCCCAGCACACACACACAGTAACCTATCCCAGCACACACACACAGTAACCTATCCCAGCACACACACAGTAACCTATCCCAGCACACACACAGTAACCTATCCCAGCACATACACACAGTAACCTATCCCAGCACACACACACAGTAACCTATCCCAGCACACACACAGTAACCTATCCCAGCACATACACACAGTAACCTATCCCAGCACACACACAGTAACCTATCCCAGCACACACACAGTAACCTATCCCAGCACACACACACAGTAACCTATCCCAGCACACACACAGTAACCTATCCCAGCACACACACAGTAACCTATCCCAGCACATACACACAGTAACCTATCCCAGCACACACACACACAGTAACCTATCCCAGCACACACACAGTAACCTATCCCAGCACATACACACAGTAACCTATCCCAGCACATACACACACACAGTAACCTATCCCAGCACATACACACACACAGTAACCTATCCCAGCACATACACACAGTAACCTATCCCAGCACACACACAGTAACCTATCCCAGCACACACACAGTAACCTATCCCAGCACACACACACAGTAACCTATCCCAGCACACACACACAGTAACCTATCCCAGCACACACACAGTAACCTATCCCAGCACACACACAGTAACCTATCCCAGCACATACACACAGTAACCTATCCCAGCACATACACACACACAGTAACCTATCCCAGCACATACACACACACAGTAACCTATCCCAGCACATACACACAGTAACCTATCCCAGCACACACACACAGTAACCTATCCCAGCACACACACACAGTAACCTATCCCAGCACACACACACAGTAACCTATCCCAGCACACACACACAGTAACCTATCCCAGCACACACACAGCAACCTATCCCAGCACACACACACACACACACACAGTAACCTATCCCAGCACACACACACAGTAACCTATCCCAGCACACACACACAGTAACCTATCCCAGCACACACACAGTAACCTATCCCAGCACACACACACAGTAACCTATCCCAGCACACACACAGCAACCTATCCCAGCACACACACACACACACACACAGTAACCTATCCCAGCACACACACACAGTAACCTATCCCAGCACACACACACAGTAACCTATCCCAGCACACACACAGTAACCTATCCCAGCACATACACACAGTAACCTATCCCAGCACACACACAGTAACCTATCCCAGCACACACACAGTAACCTATCCCAGCACACACACACAGTAACCTATCCCAGCACACACACAGTAACCTATCCCAGCACACACACAGTAACCTATCCCAGCACACACACAGTAACCTATCCCAGCACATACACACAGTAACCTATCCCAGCACATACACACACACAGTAACCTATCCCAGCACATACACACACACAGTAACCTATCCCAGCACATACACACAGTAACCTATCCCAGCACACACACACAGTAACCTATCCCAGCACACACACACAGTAACCTATCCCAGCACACACACACAGTAACCTATCCCAGCACACACACACAGTAACCTATCCCAGCACACACACAGCAACCTATCCCAGCACACACACACACACACACACAGTAACCTATCCCAGCACACACACACAGTACCCTATCCCAGCACACACACACAGTAACCTATCCCAGCACACACACAGTAACCTATCCCAGCACACACACACAGCAACCTATCCCAGCACACACACACACACAGTAACCTATCCCAGCACACACACACAGTAACCTATCCCAGCACACACACACAGTAACCTATCCCAGCACACACACAGCAACCTATCCCAGCACACACACACACACACACACAGTAACCTATCCCAGCACACACACACAGTAACCTATCCCAGCACACACACACAGTAACCTATCCCAGCACACACACAGTAACCTATCCCAGCACACACACACAGTAACCTATCCCAGCACACACACACACAAAGTAACCTATCCCAGCACACACACAGTAACCTATCCCAGCACACACACACACACACACACACACACACACACAGTAACCTATCCCAGCACACACACAGTAACCTATCCCAGCACACACACAGTAACCTATCCCAGCACACACACACAGTAACCTATCCCAGCACATACACACAGTAACCTATCCCAGCACACACACACAGTAACCTATCCCAGCACACACACACAGCAACCTATCCCAGCACACACACAGTAACCTATCCCAGCACACACACAGTAACCTATCCCAGCACACACACAGTAACCTATCCCAGCACACACACACACAGTAACCTATCCCAGCACACACACAGTAACCTATCGCAGCACACACACACAGTAACCTATCCCAGCACACACACACAGTAACCTATCCCAGCACACACACAGTAACCTATCGCAGCACACACACACAGTAACCTATCCCAGCACACACACAGTAACCTATCCCAGCACACACACACACAGTAACCTATCCCAGCACACACACACACAGTAACCTATCCCAGCACACACACACACAGTAACCTATCCCAGCACATACACACAGTAACCTATCCCAGCACACACACACAGTAACCTATCCCAGCACACACACACAGTAACCTATCCCAGCACACACACACACAGTAACCTATCCCAGCACACACACAGTAACCTATCCCAGCACACACACACAGTAACCTATCCCAGCACACACACAGTAACCTATCCCAGCACACACACAGTAACCTATCCCAGCACACACACAGTAACCTATCCCAGCACACACACAGTAACCTATCCCAGCACACACACACACACAGTAACCTATCCCAGCACACACACAGTAACCTATCCCAGCACACACACACACAGTAACCTATCCCAGCACACACACAGTAACCTATCCCAGCACATACACACACACAGTAACCTATCCCAGCACATACACACACACAGTAACCTATCCCAGCACATACACACACACAGTAACCTATCCCAGCACATACACACACACAGTAACCTATCCCAGCACACACACACAGTAACCTATCCCAGCACATACACACACACAGTAACCTATCCCAGCACATACACACAGTAACCTATCCCAGCACATACACACACACAGTAACCTATCCCAGCACACACACACAGTAACCTATCCCAGCACACACACACAGTAACCTATCCCAGCACACACACAGTAACCTAACCCAGCACACACACACACAGTAACCTATCCCAGCACACACACAGTAACCTATCCCAGCACACACACACACACAGTAACCTATCCCAGTACACACACACACACACACACAGTAACCTATCCCAGCACACACACACAGTAACCTATCCCAGCACACACACACACAGTAACCTATCCCAGCACACACACACAGTAACCTATCCCAGCACACACACAGTAACCTATCCCAGCACACACACACAGTAACCTATCCCAGCACACACACAGTAACCTATCCCAGCACACACACACAGTAACCTATCCCAGCACACACACACACAGTAACCTATCCCAGCACACACACAGTAACCTATCCCAGCACACACACACAGTAACCTATCCCAGCACACACACAGTAACCTATCCCAGCACACACACACAGTAACCTATCCCAGCACACACACACAGTAACCTATCCCAGCACACACACAGTAACCTATCCCAGCACACACACACAGTAACCTATCCCAGCACACACACAGTAACCTATCCCAGCACACACACAGTAACCTATCCCAGCACACACACACAGTAACCTATCCCAGCACACACACACACAGTAACCTATCCCAGCACACACACACAGTAACCTATCCCAGCACACACACAGTAACCTATCCCAGCACACACACACACAGTAACCTATCCCAGCACACACACAGTAACCTATCCCAGCACACACACAGTAACCTATCCCAGCACACACACACAGTAACCTATCCCAGCACACACACAGTAACCTATCCCAGCACACACACAGTAATCTATCCCAGCACACACACAGTAACCTATCCCAGCACACACACAGTAACCTATCCCAGCACACACACACAGTAACCTATCCCAGCACACACACACAGTAACCTATCCCAGCACACACACACAGTAACCTATTCCAGCACACACACACACACACACACAGTAACCTATCCCAGCACATACACACAGTAACCTATCCCAGCACACACACAGTAACCTATCCCAGCACACACACACACACAGTAACCTATCCCAGCACATACACACACACAGTAACCTATCCCAGCACACACACAGTAACAAATCCCAGTACACACACACAGTAACCTATCCCAGCACACACACAGTAATCTATCCCAGCACACACACACACACAGTAACCTATCCCAGCACACACACAATAACCTATCCCAGCACACACACAGTAACCTATCCCAGCACACACACAGTAACCTATCCCAGCACACACACACAGTAACCTAT
The DNA here is from genome assembly GCA_031769625.1 of Taudactylus pleione. NCBI lineage: Eukaryota > Metazoa > Chordata > Amphibia > Anura > Myobatrachidae > Taudactylus > Taudactylus pleione. The sequence continues at coordinate 19,254 of JAUIMM010003882.1, forward strand.
CCCAGCACACACACAGTAACCTATCCCAGCACACACACACAGTAACCTATCCCAGCACACACACACACACAGTAACCTATCCCAGCACACACACAGTAACCTATCCCAGCACACACACACACACACACACACACACACAGTAACCTATCCCAGCACACACACAGTAACCTATCCCAGCACACACACAGTAACCTATCCCAGCACACACACACAGTAACCTATCCCAGCACACACACAGTAACCTATCCCAGCACATACACAGTAACCTATCCCAGCACATACACACAGTAACCTATCCCAGCACAACACACAGTAACCTATCCCAGCACATACACAGTAACCTATCCCAGCACATACACAGTAACCTATCCCAGCACATACACAGTAACCTATCCCAGCACATACACACAGTAACCTATCCCAGCACACACCAGTAACCTATCCCCAGCACACACAGTAACCTATCCCAGCACACACACAGTAACCTATCCCAGCACACACACACAGTAACCTATCCCAGCACACACACACAGTAACCTATCCCAGCACACACACAGTAACCTATCCCAGCACACACACAGTAACCTATCCCAGCACACACACAGTAACCTATCCCAGCACACACACACAGTAACCTATCCCAGCACATACACACAGTAACCTATCCCAGCACACACACACACAGTAACCTATCCCAGCACACACACACACAGTAACCTATCCCAGCACACACACACACAGTAACCTATCCCAGCACACACACAGTAACCTATCCCAGCACACACACAGTAACCTATCCCAGCACACACACAGTAACCTATCCCAGCACACACACACAGTAACCTATCCCAGCACACACACAGTAACCTATCCCAGCACACACACAGTAACCTATCCCAGCACACACACACACAGTAACCTAACCCAGCACACACACACAGTAACCTATCCCAGCACACACACAGTAACCTATCGCAGCACACACACACAGTAACCTATCCCAGCACACACACACACAGTAACCTATCCCAGCACACACACACACAGTAACCTATCCCAGCACACACACACACAGTAACCTATCCCAGCACACACACAGTAACCTATCCCAGCACACACACAGTAACCTATCCCAGCACACACACAGTAACCTATCCCAGCACACACACACAGTAACCTATCCCAGCACACACACAGTAACCTATCCCAGCACACACACAGTAACCTATCCCAGCACACACACAGTAACCTATCCCAGCACACACACACAGTAACCTATCCAGCAAGCACACACACACACAGTAACCTATCCCAGCACACACACAGTAACCTATCCCAGCACACACACACAGTAACCTATCCCAGTACACACACACACACACAGTAACCTATCCCAGCACACACACAGTAACCTATCCCAGCACACACACAGTAACCTATCCCAGCACACACACAGTAACCTATCCCAGCACACACACAGTAACCTATCCCAGCACACACACACACAGTAACCTATCCCAGCACACACACAGTAACCTATCCCAGCACACACACAGTAACCTATCCCAGCACACACACACAGTAACCTATCCCAGCACACACACACAGTAATCTATCCCAGCACACACACACAGTAACCTATCCCAGCACATACACACAGTAACCTATCCCAGCACACACACACACACAGTAACCTATCCCAGCACACACACACAGTAACCTATCCCAGCACACACACACACAGTAACCTATCCCAGCACACACACACACAGTAACCTATCCCAGCACACACACAGTAACCTATCCCAACACACACACAGTAACCTATCCCAGCACACACACAGTAACCTATCCCAGCACATACACACAGTAACCTATCCCAGCACACACACACACAGTAACCTAACCCAGCACACACACACACACACACAGTAAACTATCCCAGCACACACACACACAGTAACCTATCCCAGCACACACACACAGTAACCTATCCCAGCACACACACAGTAACCTATCCCAGCACACACACACAGTAACCTATCCCAGCACACACAGTAACCTATCCCAGCACACACACACAGTAACCTATCCCAGCACACACACACAGTAACCTATCCCAGCACACACACACAGTAACCTATCCCAGCACACACACACAGTAACCTATCCCAGCACACACACAGTAACCTATCCCAGCACACACACAGTAACCTATCCCAGCACACACACAGTAACCTATCCCAGCACACACACAGTAACCTATCCCAGCACACACACACAGTAACCTATCCCAGCACACACAGTAACCTATCCAGCACACACACACAGTAACCTATCCCAGCACACACACACACAGTAACCTATCCCAGCACACACACACAGTAACCTATCCCAGCACACACACAGTAACCTATCCCAGCACACACACACAGTAACCTATCCCAGCACTACACACACAGTAACCTATCCCAGCACATACACACACAGTAACCTATCCCAGCACACACACAGTAACCTATCCCAGCACACACACAGAGTAACCTATCCCAGCACACACACACACACACACAGTAACCTATCCCAGCACACACACACAGTAACCTATCCCAGCACACACACACACAGAAACCTATCCCAGCACACACACACAGTAACCTATCCCAGCACACACACACAGTAACCTATCCCAGCACACACACACACACACACAGTAACCTATCCCAGCACACACACACAGTAACCTATCCCAGCACACACACAGTAACCTATCCCAGCACACACACAGTAACCTATCCCAGCACACACACACAGTAACCTATCCCAGCACACACACACAGTAACCTATCCCAGCACACACACAGTAACCTATCCCAGCACACACACACACACACACAGTAACCTATCCCAGCACACACACACAGTAACCTATCCCAGCACACACACAGTAACCTATCCCAGCACACACACACAGTAACCTATCCCAGCACACACACAGTAACCTATCCCAGCACACACACAGTAACCTATCCCAGCACACACACAGTAACCTATCCCAGCACATACACACAGTAACCTATCCCAGCACACACACACACACAGTAACCTATCCCAGCACACACACAGTAACCTATCCCAGCACACACACACACAGTAACCTATCCCAGCACACACACACAGTAACCTATCCCAGCACACACACACAGTAACCTATCCCAGCACACACACACACACACACAGTAACCTATCCCAGCACACACACACACACACACAGTAACCTATCCCAGCACACACACACAGTAACCTATCCCAGCACACACACACAGTAACCTATCCCAGCACACACACAGTAACCTATCCCAGCACATACACACACACACAGTAACCTATCCCAGCACATACACACACACAGTAACCTATCCCAGCACACACACACAGTAACCTATCCCAGCACACACACAGTAACCTATCCCAGCACACACACAGTAACCTATCCCAGCACACACACACAGTAACCTATCCCAGCACACACACACACAGTAACCTATCCCAGCACACACACAGTAACCTATCCCAGCACACACACAGTAACCTATCCCAGCACACACACAGTAACCTATCCCAGCACACACACACACACAGTAACCTATCCCAGCACACACACACAGTAACCTATCCCAGCACACACACAGTAACCTATCCCAGCACACACACAGTAACCTATCCCAGCACACACACACACACACACACAGTAACCTATCCCAGCACACACACAGTAACCTATCCCAGCACACACACAGTAACCTATCCAGCACACACACACAGTAACCTATCCCAGCACACACACACAGTAACCTATCCCAGCACACACACACAGTAACCTATCCCAGCACACACACACAGTAACCTATCCCAGCACACACACACAGTAACCTATCCCAGCACACACACACAGTAACCTATCCCAGCACACACACAGTAACCTATCCCAGCACACACACAGTAACCTATCCCAGCACACACACACACACACAGTAACCTATCCCAGCACACACACACACACACACAGTAACCTATCCCAGCACACACACAGTAACCTATCCCAGCACACACACAGTAACCTATCCCAGCACACACACAGTAACCTATCCCAGCACACACACACAGTAACCTATCCCAGCACATACACACAGTAACCTATCCCAGCACACACACAGTAACCTATCCCAGCACACACACAGTAACCTATCCCAGCACACACACAGTAACCTATCCCAGCACACACACAGTAACCTATCCCAGCACACACACAGTAACCTATCCCAGCACACACACACAGTAACCTATCCCAGCACACACACACACACAGTAACCTATCCCAGCACACACACAGTAACCTATCCCAGCACACACACACACAGTAACCTATCCCAGCACACACACAGTAACCTATCCCAGCACACACACACAGTAACCTATCCCAGCACACACACACACACACACAGTAACCTATCCCAGCACACACACAGTAACCTATCCCAGCACACACACACACACACACACACAGTAACCTATCCCAGCACACACACAGTAACCTATCCCAGCTACACACACAGTAACCTATCCCAGCACACACACAGTAACCTATCCCAGCACATACACAGTAACCTATCCCAGCACACACACACACACAGTAACCTATCCCAGCACACACACAGTAACCTATCCCAGCACACACACACACAGTAACCTATCCCAGCACACACACAGTAACCTATCCCAGCACACACACACAGTAACCTATCCCAGCACACACACACACACACAGTAACCTATCCCAGCACACACACAGTAACCTATCCCAGCACACACACAGTAACCTATCCCAGCACACACACAGTAACCTATCCCAGCACACACACAGTAACCTATCCCAGCACACACACACAGTAACCTATCCCAGCACACACACACACAGTAACCTATCCCAGCACACACACACACAGTAACCTATCCCAGCACACACACAGTAACCTATCCCAGCACACACACAGTAACCTATCCCAGCACACACACAGTAACCTATCCCAGCACACACACACAGTAACCTATCCCAGCACACACACAGTAACCTATCCCAGCACACACACAGTAACCTATCCCAGCACACACACAGTAACCTATCCCAGCACACACACACACAGTAACCTATCCCAGCACACACACACACAGTAACCTATCCCAGCACACACACACAGTAACCTATCCCAGCACACACACAGTAACCTATCCCAGCACACACACAGTAACCTATCCCAGCACACACACACAGTAACCTATCCCAGCACACACACACAGTAACCTATCCCAGCACACACACAGTAACCTATCCCAGCACACACACAGTAACCTATCCCAGCACATCACACAGTAACCTATCCCAGCACACACACACAGTAACCTATCCCAGCACACACACACAGTAACCTATCCCAGCACACACACACAGTAACCTATCCCAGCACACACACAGTAACCTATCCCAGCACACACACAGTAACCTATCCCAGCACACACACAGTAACCTATCCCAGCACACACACACACAGTAACCTATCCCAGCACACACACAGTAACCTATCCCAGCACACACACACAGTAACCTATCCCAGCACACACACACACACAGTAACCTATCCCAGCACACACACACAGTAACCTATCCCAGCACACACACACACACACACAGTAACCTATCCCAGCACACACACACAGTAACCTATCCCAGCACACACACAGTAACCTATCCCAGCACACACACACAGTAACCTATCCCAGCACAACACACACACAGTAACCTATCCCAGCACACACACAGTAACCTATCCCAGCACACACACACAGTAACCTATCCCAGCACACACACACAGTAACCTATCCCAGCACACACACACAGTAACCTATCCCAGCACACACACAGTAACCTATCCCAGCACACACACACAGTAACCTATCCCAGCACACACACAGTAACCTATCCCAGCACACACACAGTAACCTATCCCAGCACACACACAGTAACCTATCCAGCACACACACACACAGTAACCTATCCCAGCACACACACAGTAACCTATCCCAGCACACACACAGTAACCTATCCCAGCACACACACACACACACAGTAACCTATCCCAGCACACACACACAGTAACCTATCCCAGCACACACACAGTAACCTATCCCTGCACACACACAGTAACCTATCCCAGCACACACACAGTAACCTATCCCAGCACACACACACAGTAACCTATCCCAGCACACACACACAGTAACCTATCCCAGCACACACACAGTAACCTATCCCAGCACACACACACAGTAACCTATCCCAGCACACACACAGTAACCTATCCCAGCACATACACACAGTAACCTATCCCAGCACACACACACAGTAACCTATCCCAGCACACACACAGTAACCTATCCCAGCACATACACACACAGTAACCTATCCCAGCACACACACACAGTAACCTATCCCAGCACATACACACACACAGTAACCTATCCCAGCACACACACACAGTAACCTATCCCAGCACACACACACAGTAACCTATCCCAGCACACACACAGTAACCTATCCCAGCACACACACACAGTAACCTATCCCAGCACACACACAGTAACCTATCCCAGCACACACACACAGTAACCTATCCCAGCACACACACACAGTAACCTATCCCAGCACACACACAGTAACCTATCCCAGCACACACACACAGTAACCTATCCCAGCACACACACACACACACACAGTAACCTATCCCAGCACACACACAGTAACCTATCCCAGCACATACACACACAGTAACCTATCCCAGCACATACACACAGTAACCTATCCCAGCACACACACAAAGTAACCTATCCCAGCACATACACACAGTAACCTATCCCAGCACACACACACACAGTAACCTATCCCAGCACATACACACACAGTAACCTATCCCAGCACACACACACAGTAACCTATCCCAGCACACACACAGTAACCTATCCCAGCACACACACACACAGTAACCTATCCCAGCACACACACACAGTAACCTATCCCAGCACACACACACAGTAACCTATCCCAGCACACACACACAGTAACCTATCCCAGCACACACACAGTAACCTATCCCAGCACACACACAGTAACCTATCCCAGCACATACACACAGTAACCTATCCCAGCACACACACACAGTAACCTATCCCAGCACACACACACAGTAACCTATCCCAGCACACACACAGTAACCTATCCCAGCACACACACACACACAGTAACCTATCCCAGCACACACACACACAGTAACCTATGCCCAGCACAACACACAGTAACCTATCCCAGCACACACACACACACAGTAACCTATCCCAGCACACACACACTAGAGTAACCTATCCCAGCACACACACAGTAACCTATCCCAGCACACACACAGTAACCTATCCCAGCACACACACAGTAACCTATCCCAGCACACACACAGTAACCTATCCCAGCACACACACACAGTAACCTATCCCAGCACACACACACAGTAACCTATCCCAGCACACACACACAGTAACCTATCCCAGCACACACACACACACACACAGTAACCTATCCCAGACCACACAGTAACCTATCCAGCACACACACACAGTAACCTATCCCAGCACACACACAGTAACCTATCCCAGCACACACACAGTAACCTATCCCAGCACATACACACAGTAACCTATCCCAGCACACACACAGTAACCTATCCCAGCACACACACACACACACACACAGTAACCTATCCCAGCACACACACAGTAACCTATCCCAGCACATACACACAGTAACCTATCCCAGCACACACAGTAACCTATCCCAGCACACACACACACAGTAACCTATCCCAGCACACACACAGTAACCTATCCCAGCACACACACAGTAACCTATCCCAGCACACACACACAGTAACCTATCCCAGCACACACACAGTAACCTATCCCAGCACACACACAGTAACCTATCCCAGCACACACACAGTAACCTATCCCAGCACACACACACACAGTAACCTATCCCAGCACACACACAGTAACCTATCCCAGCACACACACACAGTAACCTATCCAGCACACAAACACACACAGTAACCTATCCCAGCACACACACACAGTAACCTATCCCAGCACACACACACAGTAACCTATCCCAGCACACACACAGTAACCTATCCCAGCACACACACACAGTAACCTATCCCAGCACACACACAGTAACCTATCCCAGCACACACACAGTAACCTATCCCAGCACACACACAGTAACCTATCCCAGCACACACACACAGTAACCTATCCCAGCACACACACACACACAGTAACCTATCCCAGCACACACACACAGTAACCTATCCCAGCACACACACACACAGTAACCTATCCCAGCACACACACAGTAACCTATCCCAGCACACACACACAGTAACCTATCCCAGCACACACACACAGTAACCTATCCCAGCACACACACAGTAACCTATCCCAGCACACACACACACACACAGTAACCTATCCCAGCACACACACAGTAACCTATCCCAGCACACACACAGTAACCTATCCCAGCACACACACAAAGTAACCTATCCCAGCACACACACACAGTAACCTATCCCAGCACACACACAGTAACCTATCCCAGCACATACACACAGTAACCTATCCCAGCACACACACAAGTAACCTATCCCAGCACATACACACAGTAACCTATCCCAGCACACACACACACACACACACACAGTAACCTATCCCAGCACACACACACACACACACAGTAACCTATCCCAGAACACACACACACACAGTAACCTATCCCAGCACACACACACACAGTAACCTATCCCAGCACACACACACACAGTAACCTATCCCAGCACACACACACAGTAACCTATCCCAGCACACACACACAGTAACCTATCCCAGCACACACACAGTAACCTATCCCAGCACACACACAGTAACCTATCCCAGCACACACACAGTAACCTATCCCAGCACACACACACAGTAACCTATCCCAGCACACACACACAGTAACCTATCCCAGCACACACACAGTAACCTATCCCAGCACACACACAGTAACGCTATCCCAGCACACACACACACAGTAACCTATCCCAGCACACACACACAGTAACCTATCCCAGCACACACACACAGTAACCTATCCCAGCACACACACAGTAACCTATCCAGCACACACACACACAGTAACCTATCCCAGCACACACACACAGTAACCTATCCCAGCACACACACACACACAGTAACCTATCCCAGCACACACACACACACACAGTAACCTATCCCAGCACACACACACAGTAACCTATCCCAGCACACACACACACAGTAACCTATCCCAGCACACACACACACACAGTAACCTATCCCAGCACACACACACAGTAACCTATCCCAGCACACACACAGTAACCTATCCCAGCACACACACACACACAGTAACCTATCCCAGCACACACACAGTAACCTATCCCAGCACACACACACACACACAGTAACCTATCCCAGCACACACACACACACAGTAACCTATCCCAGCACACACAGTAATCTATCCCAGCACACACAGTAATCTATCCCAGCACACACACACACAGTAACCTATCCCAGCACACACACACACAGTAACCTATCCCAGCACACACACAGTAACCTATCCCAGCACACACACACAGTAACCTATCCCAGCACACACACACAGTAACCTATCCCAGCACACACACAGTAACCTATCCCAGCACACACACACAGTAACCTATCCCAGCACACACACAACCACACACACACACAGTAACCTATCCCAGCACACACACAGTAACCTATCCCAGCACACACACACAGTAACCTATCCCAGCACACACACAGTAACCTATCCCAGCACACACACAGTAACCTATCCCAGCACACACACACAGTAACCTATCCCAGCACACACACAGTAACCTATCCCAGCACACACACAGTAACCTATCCCAGCACACACACAGTAACCTATCCCAGCACACACACACACAGTAACCTATCCCAGCACACACACGAGTAACCTATCCCAGCACACACACAGTAACCTATCCCAGCACACACACAGTAACCTATCCCAGCACACACACAGTAACCTATCCAGCACACACAGTAACCTATCCCAGCACACACACAGTAACCTATCCCAGCACACACACAGTAACCTATCCCAGACACACACACAGTAACCTATCCCAGCACACACACAGTAACCTATCCCAGCACACACACAGTAACCTATCCAGCACACACACACACACACAGTAACCTATCCCAGCACACCACACAGTAACCTATCCCAGCACACACACAGTAACCTATCCCAGCACATACACACAGTAACCTATCCCAGCACACACACAGTAACCTATCCCAAGCACACACACAGTAACCTATCCCAGCACACACACAGTAACCTATCCCAGCACATACACACAGTAACCTATCCCAGCACACACACAGTAACCTATCCCAGCACACACACAGTAACCTATCCCAGCACACACAACAGTAACCTATCCCAGCACACACACAGTAACCTATCCCAGCACAACACACAGTAACCTATCCCAGCACACACACAGTAACCTATCCCAGCACACACACAGTAACCTATCCCAGCACACACACAGTAACCTATCCCAGCACACACACAGTAACCTATCCCAGCACACACACAGTAACCTATCCCAGCACACACACACAGTAACCTATCCCAGCACACACACAGTAACCTATCCCAGCACATACACACAGTAACCTATCCCAGCACACACACAGTAACCTATCCCAGCACACACACAGTAACCTATCCCAGCACACACACAGTAACCTATCCCAGCACACACACACAGTAACCTATCCCAGCACACACACAGTAACCTATCCCAGCACACACACACACAGTAACCTATCCCAGCACACACACAGTAACCTATCCCAGCACATACACACAGTAACCTATCCCAGCACACACACACACACAGTAACCTATCCCAGCACACACACAGTAACCTATCCCAGCACATACACACAGTAACCTATCCCAGCACACACACACACAGTAACCTATCCCAGCACACACACACACAGTAACCTATCCCAGCACACACACACAGTAACCTATCCCAGCACACACACAGTAACCTATCCCAGCACATACACACAGTAACCTATCCCAGCACATACACACAGTAACCTATCCCAGCACATACACACAGTAACCTATCCCAGCACACACACACAGTAACCTATCCCAGCACACACACACACAGTAACCTATCCCAGCACACACACAGTAACCTATCCCAGCACACACACACAGTAACCTATCCCAGCACACACACACACACAGTAACCTATCCCAGCACACACACACACTAAGAGTAACCTATCCCAGCACACACACAGTAACCTATCCCAGCACACACACACAGTAACCTATCCCAGCACACACACAGTAACCTATCCCAGCACACACACACAGTAACCTATCCCAGCACACACACAGTAACCTATCCAGCACACACACAGTAACCTATCCCAGCACACACACACAGTAACCTATCCCAGCACACACACACAGTAACCTATCCCAGCACACACACACAGTAACCTATCCCAGCACACACACAGTAACCTATCCCAGCACACACACAGTAACCTATCCCAGCACACACACACAGTAACCTATCCCAGCACACACACACAGTAACCTATCCCAGCACACACACAGTAACCTATCCCAGCACACACACAGTAACCTATCCCAGCACACACACACAGTAACCTATCCCAGCACACACACACAGTAACCTATCCCAGCACACACACACAGTAACCTATCCCAGCACACACACACAGTAACCTATCCCAGCACACACACAGTAACCTATCCAGCACACACACAGTAACCTATCCCAGCACACACACACACACACACACACACACACACACAGTAACCTATCCCAGCACACACACAGTAACCTATCCCAGCACACACACACAGTAACCTATCCCAGCACACACACAGTAACCTATCCCAGCACACACACAGTAACCTATCCCAGCACATACACACAGTAACCTATCCCAGCACACACACAGTAACCTATCCCAGCACACACACACACACACACAGTAACCTATCCCAGCACATACACACAGTAACCTATCCCAGCCACACACAGTAACCTATCCCAGCACACACACACACAGTAACCTATCCCAGCACACACACAGTAACCTATCCCAGCACACACACAGTAACCTATCCCAGCACACACACACAGTAACCTATCCCAGCACACACACAGTAATCTATCCCAGCACACACACACACAGTAACCTATCCCAGCACACACACACACAGTAACCTATCCCAGCACACACACAACACACACACACACACACAGTAACCTATCCCAGCACACACACACACAGTAACCTATCCCAGCACATACACACAGTAACCTATCCCAGCACACACACACACACAGTAACCTATCCCAGCACACACACAGTAACCTATCCCAGGACACACACACAGTAACCTATCCCAGCACACACACAGTAACCTATCCCAGCACACACACACACAGTAACCTATCCCAGCACACACACACATTAACCTATCCCAGCACATACACAGTAACCTATCCCAGCACACACACACAGTAACCTATAACAGCACACACACAGTAACCTATCCCAGCACACACACACAGTAACCTATCCCAGCACACACACAAACACAGTAACCTATCCCAGCACATACACACAGTAACCTATCCCAGCACACACACACAGTAACCTATCCCAGCACACACACCACACACACAGTAACCTATCCCAGCACACACACACACACACACACAGTAACCTATCCCAGCACACACACACAGTAACCTATCCCAGCA
>JAUIMM010003883.1:0-28070 GCA_031769625.1 Taudactylus pleione
TATTCACTTTATAGTGATTTATACAGACAGAACATGCATTATTCACTTCATAGGGACTTTATACAGACAGAACATGCATTATTCACTTAACAGTGACTTTATACAGAGAACATGCATTATGCACTTTACAGTGACTTTATACAGACAGAACATGCATTACTCACTTTATAGTGACTTTATACAGACAGAACATGCATTATTCACTTTATAGTGACTTTATACAGACAGAACGTGCATTATTCACTTTATAGTGACTTTCCACAGACAGAACATGTATTACTCACTTTACGGTGACTTTATACAGACAGAACATGCATTACTCACTTTACAGTGACTTTATACAGACTGAACATGCTTTATTCACTCTATAGTTACTTTATACAGACAGAACATGCATTATTCACTTTATAGTGACTTTATGCAGACAGAACATGCATTATTCACTTTATAGTGACTTTATACAGACAGAACATGCATTATTCACTTTATACAGACAGAACATGTATTACTCACTTTATAGTGATTTATACAGACAGAACATGCATTATTCACTTTACAGTGACTTTATTCAGACAGAACGTGCATTATTCACTTTATAGTGACTTTACACAGACAGAACATGTATTACTCACTTTACGGTGACTTTATACAGACAGAACATGCATTATTCACTTTATAGTGATTTTATGCAGACAGAACATGCATTATTCACTTTATAGTGATTTTATGCAAAAAGAACATGCATTATTCACTTTATAGTGATTTTATACAGACAGCACTTACATTATTCACTTTATAGTGATTTTATGCAGACAGAACATGCATTTTTCACTTTATAGTGAATTTATGCAGACAGAACATGCTTTATTCACTCTATAGTGACTTTATACAGAAAGAACATGCATTATTCACTTTATAGTGACTTTATACAGACAGAACGTGCATTATTCACTTTATAGTGACTTTACACAGACAGAACATGCATTATTCACTTTATACAGACAGAACATGTATTACTCACTTCATAGTGAGTTATACAGACAGAACATGCATTATTCACTTCATAGTGATTTATACAGACAGAACATGCATTATTCACTTTATAGTGACTTTATACAGACAGAACATGCATTATTCACTTTATAGTGACTTTATACAGACAGAACATGCATTATTCACTTTATACAGACAGAACATGTATTACTCACTTCATAGTGTGTTATACAGACAGAACATGCATTATTCACTTCATAGTGATTTATACAGACAGATCATGCATTATTCACTTCATAGGGACTTTATACAGACAGAACATGCATTATTCACTTTATAGTGACTTTATACAGAGAACATGCATTATGCACTTTACAGTGACTTTATACAGACAGAACATGCATTACTCACTTTATAGTGACTTTATACAGACAGAACATGTATTACTCAGTTTATAGTGATTTATACAGACAGAACATGCATTATTCACTGTATAGTGACTTTATACAGACAGAACATGTATTACTCACTTTATAGTGATTTATACAGACAGAACATGCATTATTCACTTTATAGTGACTTTATACAGACAGATCATGCATTATTCACTTCATAGTGACTTTATACAGACAGAACATGTATTACTCACTTTATAGTGATTTATACAGACAGAACATGTATTATTCACTGTATAGTGACTTGATACAGACAGAACATGTATTACTCACTTTATAGTGATTTATACAGACAGAACATGCATTATTCACTTTATAGTGACTTTATACAGACAGAACATGCATTATTCACTTTATAGTGACTTTATACTGACAGAACATGCATTATTCACTTTATAGTGACTTTATACAGACAGAACATGCATTATTCACTTTATACAGACAGAACAAGTATTACTCAATTTATAGTGATTTTATACAAACAGCACTTACATTATTCACTTTATAGTGATTTTATGCAGACAGAACATGTATTATTCACTTTATAGTGAAATTATACAGACAGAACATGCATTATTCACTCTATAGTGACTTTATACAGAAAGAACATGCATTATTCACTTTATAGTGACTTTATTCAGACAGAACGTGCATTATTCACTTTATAGTGACTTTACATAACACAGAACAGAAATTACTCACTTTCCGGTGACTTTATACAGAGAACATGCATTATTCACTTTATAGTGACTTTTTACAGCCAGAACATGCATTATTCACTTTATAGTGATTTATACAGACAGAATATGCATTATTCACTGTATAGTGACTTTATACAGACAGAACATGCATTATTCACTTTATACAGACAGAACATGCATTATTCACTTTATAGTGACTTTTTACAGACAGAACATGCATTATTCACTTTATAGTGACTTTTTACAGACAGAACATGCATTATTCACTTTATAGTGATTTATACAGACAGAACATGCATTATTCACTTTATAGTGATTTATACAGACAGCACATGCATTATTCACTTTATACAGACAGAACATGCATTATTCACTTTATAGTGACTTTATACAGACAGAACATGCATTATTCACATTATACAGACAGAACATGTATTACTCACTTTATAGTGAGTTATACAGACAGAACATGCATTATTCACTGTACAGTGACTTTATACAGACAGAACATGTATTACTCACTTTATAGTGATTTATACAGACAGAACATGCATTATTCACTTTATAGTGACTTTATACAGACAGAATATGCATTATTCACTGTATAGTGACTTTATACAGCAGAACATGCATTATTCACTTTATACAGACAGAACATGCATTATTCACTTTATAGTGACTTTTTACAGACAGAACATGCATTATTCACTTTATAGTGACTTTTTACAGACAGAACATGCATTATTCACTTTATAGTGATTTATACAGACAGAACATGCATTATTCACTTTATAGTGATTTATACAGACAGCACATGCATTATTCACTTTATACAGACAGAACATGCATTATTCACTTTATAGTGACTTTATACAGACAGAACATGCATTATTCACTTTATAGTGACTTTATACAGACAGAACATGCATTATTCACTTTATAGTGACTTTATACAGATAGAACATGTATTACTCACTTTATAGTGATTTATACAGACAGAACATGCATTATTCACTGTATAGTGACTTTATACAGACAGAACATGTATTACTCACTTTATAGTGATTTATACAGACAGAACATGCATTATTCACTTTATAGTGACTTTATACAGACAGATCATGCATTATTCACTTTATAGTGACTTTATACAGACAGAAAACACATTATTCACTTTATAGTGACTTTATACAGACAGAACATGCATTATTCACTTTATAGTGACTTTATACTGACAGAACATGCATTTTTCACTTTATACAGACAGAACAAGTATTACTCACATTATAGTGATTTATACAGACAGAACATCCATTATTCACTGTATAGTGACTTTATACAGACAGAACATGGATTATTCAGTTTATAGTGATTTTATACAAACAGAACATGCATTATTCACTTTATAGTGACTTTATACAGAGAGAACATGCATTACTCACTTTATAGTGACTTTATACAGACAGAACATGCATTATTCACTTTATAGTGACTTTATACAGACAGAACATGCATTATTCACTTTATAGTGACTTTCTGCGGACAGAACATGCATTATTCACTTTATGGTGACTTTATACAGGCAGAACATGCATTATTCACTTTATACAAACAGAACATGCATTATTCACTCTATAGTGACTTTATACAGACAGAACATGCATTATTCACTTTATAGTGATTTTATACAGACAGAACATGCATTATTCACTTTATATTGACTTTATACAGACAGAACATGCATTATTCACTTTATACAGACAGAACATGCATTATTCACTTTACAGTGACTTTATACAGACAGAACATGCATTATTCACTTTACAGTGACTTTATACAGATAGAACATGCATTATTCATTTTACAGTGACTTTATACAGACAGAACATGCATTATTCACTTTACAGTGACTTTATACAGACAGAACATGCTTTATTCACTCTATAGTTACTTTATACAGACAGAACATGCATTATTCACTTTATAGTGACTTTATACAGACAGAACATGCATTATTCACTTTATAGTGACTTTATACAGACAGAACATGCATTATTCACTTTATACAGACAGAACATGTTTTACTCACTTCATAGTGAGTTATATAGACAGAACATGCATTATTCACTTTATAGTGATTTATACAGACAGAAAATGCATTATTCACTTCATAGGGACTTTATACAGATAGAACATGCATTATTCACTTTACAGTGACTTTATTCAGACAGAACGTGCATTATTCACTTTATAGTGACTTTACACAAACAGAACATGCATTACTCACTTTCCGGTGACTTTATACAGAGAACATGCATTATTCACTTTATAGTGACTTTTTACAGCCAGAACATGCATTATTCACTTTATAGTGATTTATACAGACAGAATATGCATTATTCACTGTATAGTGACTTTATACAGACAGAACATGCATTATTCACTTTATACAGACAGAACATGCATTATTCACTTTATAGTGACTTTTTACAGACAGAACATGCATTATTCACTTTATAGTGACTTTTTACAGACAGAACATGCATTATTCACTTTATAGTGATTTATACAGACAGAACATGCATTATTCACTTTATAGTGATTTATACAGACAGCACATGCATTATTCACTTTATACAGACAGAACATGCATTATTCACTTTATAGTGACTTTATACAGACAGAACATACATTATTCACTTTATAGTGACTTTATACAGACAGAACATGCATTATTCACATTATACAGACAGAACATGTATTACTCACTTTATAGTGAGTTATACAGACAGAACATGCATTATTCACTGTACAGTGACTTTATACAGACAGAACATGTATTACTCACTTTATAGTGATTTATACAGACAGAACATGCATTATTCACTTTATAGTGACTTTATACAGACAGAATATGCATTATTCACTGTATAGTGACTTTATACAGACAGAACATGCATTATTCACTTTATACAGACAGAACATACATTATTCACTTTATAGTGACTTTTTACAGACAGAACATGCATTATTCACTTTATAGTGACTTTTTACAGACAGAACATGCATTATTCACTTTATAGTGATTTATACAGACAGAACATGCATTATTCACTTTATAGTGATTTATACAGACAGCACATGCATTATTCACTTTATACAGACAGAACATGCATTATTCACTTTATAGTGACTTTATACAGACAGAACATGCATTATTCACTTTATAGTGACTTTATACAGACAGAACATGCATTATTCACTTTATAGTGACTTTATACAGATAGAACATGTATTACTCACTTTATAGTGATTTATACAGACAGAACATGCATTATTCACTGTATAGTGACTTTATACAGACAGAACATGTATTACTCACTTTATAGTGATTTATACAGACAGAACATGCATTATTCACTTTATAGTGACTTTATACAGACAGATCATGCATTATTCACTTTATAGTGACTTTATACAGACAGAAAACACATTATTCACTTTATAGTGACTTTATACAGACAGAACATGCATTATTCACTTTATAGTGACTTTATACTGACAGAACATGCATTTTTCACTTTATACAGACAGAACAAGTATTACTCACATTATAGTGATTTATACAGACAGAACATCCATTATTCACTGTATAGTGACTTTATACAGACAGAACATGGATTATTCAGTTTATAGTGATTTTATACAAACAGAACATG
Source organism: Taudactylus pleione (assembly GCA_031769625.1). NCBI lineage: Eukaryota > Metazoa > Chordata > Amphibia > Anura > Myobatrachidae > Taudactylus > Taudactylus pleione. Next base: position 5,869 of record JAUIMM010003883.1, read on the forward strand.
CATTATTCACTTTATAGTGACTTTATACAGAGAGAACATGCATTACTCACTTTATAGTGACTTTATACAGACAGAACATGCATTATTCACTTTATAGTGACTTTATACAGACAGAACATGCATTATTCACTTTATAGTGACTTTCTGCGGACAGAACATGCATTATTCACTTTATGGTGACTTTATACAGGCAGAACATGCATTATTCACTTTATACAAACAGAACATGCATTATTCACTCTATAGTGACTTTATACAGACAGAACATGCATTATTCACTTTATAGTGATTTTATACAGACAGAACATGCATTATTCACTTTATATTGACTTTATACAGACAGAACATGCATTATTCACTTTATACAGACAGAACATGCATTATTCACTTTACAGTGACTTTATACAGACAGAACATGCATTATTCACTTTACAGTGACTTTATACAGATAGAACATGCATTATTCATTTTACAGTGACTTTATACAGACAGAACATGCATTATTCACTTTACAGTGACTTTATACAGACAGAACATGCTTTATTCACTCTATAGTTACTTTATACAGACAGAACATGCATTATTCACTTTATAGTGACTTTATACAGACAGAACATGCATTATTCACTTTATAGTGACTTTATACAGACAGAACATGCATTATTCACTTTATACAGACAGAACATGTTTTACTCACTTCATAGTGAGTTATATAGACAGAACATGCATTATTCACTTTATAGTGATTTATACAGACAGAAAATGCATTATTCACTTCATAGGGACTTTATACAGATAGAACATGCATTATTCACTTTACAGTGACTTTATACAGAGAACATGCATTATGCACTTTACAGTGACTTTATACAGACAGAACATGCATTACTCACTTTATAGTGACTTTATACAGACAGAACATGCATTATTCACTTTATAGTGACTTTATACAGACAGAACGTGCATTATTCACTTTATAGTGACTTTCCACAGACAGAACATGTATTACTCACTTTACGGTGACTTTATACAGACAGAACATGCATTACTCACTTTACAGTGACTTTATACAGACTGAACATGCTTTATTCACTCTATAGTTACTTTATACAGACAGAACATGCATTATTCACTTTATAGTGACTTTATGCAGACAGAACATGCATTATTCACTTTATAGTGACTTTATACAGACAGAACATGCATTATTCACTTTATACAGACAGAACATGTATTACTCACTTTATAGTGATTTATACAGACAGAACATGCATTATTCACTTTACAGTGACTTTATTCAGACAGAACGTGCATTATTCACTTTATAGTGACTTTACACAGACAGAACATGTATTACTCACTTTACGGTGACTTTATACAGACAGAACATGCATTATTCACTTTATAGTGATTTTATGCAGACAGAACATGCATTATTCACTTTATAGTGATTTTATGCAAAAAGAACATGCATTATTCACTTTATAGTGATTTTATACAGACAGCACTTACATTATTCACTTTATAGTGATTTTATGCAGACAGAACATGCATTTTTCACTTTATAGTGAATTTATGCAGACAGAACATGCTTTATTCACTCTATAGTGACTTTATACAGAAAGAACATGCATTATTCACTTTATAGTGACTTTATACAGACAGAACGTGCATTATTCACTTTATAGTGACTTTACACAGACAGAACATGCATTATTCACTTTATACAGACAGAACATGTATTACTCACTTCATAGTGTGTTATACAGACAGAACATGCATTATTCACTTCATAGTGATTTATACAGACAGAACATGCATTATTCACTTTATAGTGACTTTATACAGACAGAACATGCATTATTCACTTTATAGTGACTTTATACAGACAGAACATGCATTATTCACTTTATACAGACAGAACATGTATTACTCACTTCATAGTGTGTTATACAGACAGAACATGCATTATTCACTTCATAGTGATTTATACAGACAGAACATGCATTATTCACTTCATAGGGACTTTATACAGACAGAACATGCATTATTCACTTTATAGTGACTTTATACAGAGAACATGCATTATGCACTTTACAGTGACTTTATACAGACAGAACATGCATTACTCACTTTATAGTGACTTTATACAGACAGAACATGTATTACTCACTTTATAGTGATTTATACAGACAGAACATGCATTATTCACTTTATAGTGACTTTATACAGACAGATCATGCATTATTCACTTCATAGTGACTTTATACAGACAGAACATGTATTACTCACTTTATAGTGATTTATACAGACAGAACATGTATTATTCACTGTATAGTGACTTTATACAGACAGAACATGTATTACTCACTTTATAGTGATTTATACAGACAGAACATGCATTATTCACTTTATAGTGACTTTATACAGACAGGACATGCATTATTCACTTTATAGTGACTTTATAGAGACAGAAAATGCATTATTCACTTTATAGTGACTTTATACAGACAGAACATGCATTATTCACTTTATAGTGACTTTATACAGACAGAACATGCATTATTCACTTTATAGTGACTTTATACTGACAGAACATGCATTATTCACTTTATACAGACAGAACAATTATTACTCAATTTATAGTGATTTTATACAAACAGCACTTACATTATTCACTTTATAGTGATTTTATGCAGACAGAACATGTATTATTCACTTTATAGTGAAATTATACAGACAGTTCATGCATTATTCACTCTATAGTGACTTTATACAGAAAGAACATGCATTATTCACTTTATAGTGACTTTATTCAGACAGAACGTGCATTATTCACTTTATAGTGACTTTACACAAACAGAACATGCATTACTCACTTTCCGGTGACTTTATACAGAGAACATGCATTATTCACTTTATAGTGACTTTTTACAGCCAGAACATGCATTATTCACTTTACAGTGACTTTATACAGACAGAACATGCATTATTCACTTTACAGTGACTTTATACAGATAGAACATGCATTATTCATTTTACAGTGACTTTATACAGACAGGACATGCATTATTCACTTTACAGTGACTTTATACAGACAGAACATGCTTTATTCACTCTATAGTTACTTTATACAGACAGAACATGCATTATTCACTTTATAGTGACTTTATACAGACAGAACATGCATTATTCACTTTATAGTGACTTTATACAGACAGAACATGCATTATTCACTTTATACAGACAGAACATGTTTTACTCACTTCATAGTGAGTTATATAGACAGAACATGCATTATTCACTTTATAGTGATTTATACAGACAGAAAATGCATTATTCACTTCATAGGGACTTTATACAGATAGAACATGCATTATTCACTTTACAGTGACTTTATTCAGACAGAACGTGCATTATTCACTTTATAGTGACTTAACACAAACAGAACATGCATTACTCACTTTCCGGTGACTTTATACAGAGAACATGCATTATTCACTTTATAGTGACTTTTTACAGCCAGAACATGCATTATTCACTTTATAGTGATTTATACAGACAGAATATGCATTATTCACTGTATAGTGACTTTATACAGACAGAACATGCATTATTCACTTTATACAGACAGAACATGCATTATTCACTTTATAGTGACTTTTTACAGACAGAACATGCATTATTCACTTTATAGTGACTTTTTACAGACAGAACATGCATTATTCACTTTATAGTGATTTATACAGACAGAACATGCATTATTCACTTTATAGTGATTTATACAGACAGCACATGCATTATTCACTTTATACAGACAGAACATGCATTATTCACTTTATAGTGACTTTATACAGACAGAACATACATTATTCACTTTATAGTGACTTTATACAGACAGAACATGCATTATTCACATTATACAGACAGAACATGTATTACTCACTTTATAGTGAGTTATACAGACAGAACATGCATTATTCACTGTACAGTGACTTTATACAGACAGAACATGTATTACTCACTTTATAGTGATTTATACAGACAGAACATGCATTATTCACTTTATAGTGACTTTATACAGACAGAATATGCATTATTCACTGTATAGTGACTTTATACAGACAGAACATGCATTATTCACTTTATACAGACAGAACATGCATTATTCACTTTATAGTGACTTTTTACAGACAGAACATGCATTATTCACTTTATAGTGACTTTTTACAGACAGAACATGCATTATTCACTTTATAGTGATTTATACAGACAGAACATGCATTATTCACTTTATAGTGATTTATACAGACAGCACATGCATTATTCACTTTATACAGACAGAACATGCATTATTCACTTTATAGTGACTTTATACAGACAGAACATGCATTATTCACTTTATAGTGACTTTATACAGACAGAACATGCATTATTCACTTTATAGTGACTTTATACAGATAGAACATGTATTACTCACTTTATAGTGATTTATACAGACAGAACATGCATTATTCACTGTATAGTGACTTTATACAGACAGAACATGTATTACTCACTTTATAGTGATTTATACAGACAGAACATGCATTATTCACTTTATAGTGACTTTATACAGACAGATCATGCATTATTCACTTTATAGTGACTTTATACAGACAGAAAACACATTATTCACTTTATAGTGACTTTATACAGACAGAACATGCATTATTCACTTTATAGTGACTTTATACTGACAGAACATGCATTTTTCACTTTATACAGACAGAACAAGTATTACTCACATTATAGTGATTTATACAGACAGAACATCCATTATTCACTGTATAGTGACTTTATACAGACAGAACATGGATTATTCAGTTTATAGTGATTTTATACAAACAGAACATGCATTATTCACTTTATAGTGACTTTATACAGAGAGAACATGCATTACTCACTTTATAGTGACTTTATACAGACAGAACATGCATTATTCACTTTATAGTGACTTTATACAGACAGAACATGCATTATTCACTTTATAGTGACTTTCTGCGGACAGAACATGCATTATTCACTTTATGGTGACTTTATACAGGCAGAACATGCATTATTCACTTTATACAAACAGAACATGCATTATTCACTCTATAGTGACTTTATACAGACAGAACATGCATTATTCACTTTATAGTGATTTTATACAGACAGAACATGCATTATTCACTTTATATTGACTTTATACAGACAGAACATGCATTATTCACTTTATACAGACAGAACATGCATTATTCACTTTACAGTGACTTTATACAGACAGAACATGCATTATTCACTTTACAGTGACTTTATACAGATAGAACATGCATTATTCATTTTACAGTGACTTTATACAGACAGAACATGCATTATTCACTTTACAGTGACTTTATACAGACAGAACATGCTTTATTCACTCTATAGTTACTTTATACAGACAGAACATGCATTATTCACTTTATAGTGACTTTATACAGACAGAACATGCATTATTCACTTTATAGTGACTTTATACAGACAGAACATGCATTATTCACTTTATACAGACAGAACATGTTTTACTCACTTCATAGTGAGTTATATAGACAGAACATGCATTATTCACTTTATAGTGATTTATACAGACAGAAAATGCATTATTCACTTCATAGGGACTTTATACAGATAGAACATGCATTATTCACTTTACAGTGACTTTATACAGAGAACATGCATTATGCACTTTACAGTGACTTTATACAGACAGAACATGCATTACTCACTTTATAGTGACTTTATACAGACAGAACATGCATTATTCACTTTATAGTGACTTTATACAGACAGAACGTGCATTATTCACTTTATAGTGACTTTCCACAGACTGAACATGCTTTATTCACTCTATAGTTACTTTATACAGACAGAACATGCATTATTCACTTTATAGTGACTTTATGCAGACAGAACATGCATTATTCACTTTATAGTGACTTTATACAGACAGAACATGCATTATTCACTTTATACAGACAGAACATGTATTACTCACTTTATAGTGATTTATACAGACAGAACATGCATTATTCACTTTACAGTGACTTTATTCAGACAGAACGTGCATTATTCACTTTATAGTGACTTTACACAGACAGAACATGTATTACTCACTTTACGGTGACTTTATACAGACAGAACATGCATTATTCACTTTATAGTGATTTTATGCAGACAGAACATGCATTATTCACTTTATAGTGATTTTATGCAAAAAGAACATGCATTATTCACTTTATAGTGATTTTATACAGACAGCACTTACATTATTCACTTTATAGTGATTTTATGCAGACAGAACATGCATTTTTCACTTTATAGTGAATTTATGCAGACAGAACATGCTTTATTCACTCTATAGTGACTTTATACAGAAAGAACATGCATTATTCACTTTATAGTGACTTTATACAGACAGAACGTGCATTATTCACTTTATAGTGACTTTACACAGACAGAACATGCATTATTCACTTTATACAGACAGAACATGTATTACTCACTTCATAGTGTGTTATACAGACAGAACATGCATTATTCACTTCATAGTGATTTATACAGACAGAACATGCATTATTCACTTTATAGTGACTTTATACAGACAGAACATGCATTATTCACTTTATAGTGACTTTATACAGACAGAACATGCATTATTCACTTTATACAGACAGAACATGTATTACTCACTTCATAGTGTGTTATACAGACAGAACATGCATTATTCACTTCATAGTGATTTATACAGACAGAACATGCATTATTCACTTCATAGGGACTTTATACAGACAGAACATGCATTATTCACTTTATAGTGACTTTATACAGAGAACATGCATTATGCACTTTACAGTGACTTTATACAGACAGAACATGCATTACTCACTTTATAGTGACTTTATACAGACAGAACATGTATTACTCACTTTATAGTGATTTATACAGACAGAACATGCATTATTCACTTTATAGTGACTTTATACAGACAGATCATGCATTATTCACTTCATAGTGACTTTATACAGACAGAACATGTATTACTCACTTTATAGTGATTTATACAGACAGAACATGTATTATTCACTGTATAGTGACTTTATACAGACAGAACATGTATTACTCACTTTATAGTGATTTATACAGACAGAACATGCATTATTCACTTTATAGTGACTTTATACAGACAGGACATGCATTATTCACTTTATAGTGACTTTATAGAGACAGAAAATGCATTATTCACTTTATAGTGACTTTATACAGACAGAACATGCATTATTCACTTTATAGTGACTTTATACAGACAGAACATGCATTATTCACTTTATAGTGACTTTATACTGACAGAACATGCATTATTCACTTTATACAGACAGAACAATTATTACTCAATTTATAGTGATTTTATACAAACAGCACTTACATTATTCACTTTATAGTGATTTTATGCAGACAGAACATGTATTATTCACTTTATAGTGAAATTATACAGACAGTTCATGCATTATTCACTCTATAGTGACTTTATACAGAAAGAACATGCATTATTCACTTTATAGTGACTTTATTCAGACAGAACGTGCATTATTCACTTTATAGTGACTTTACACAAACAGAACATGCATTACTCACTTTCCGGTGACTTTATACAGAGAACATGCATTATTCACTTTATAGTGACTTTTTACAGACAGAACATGCATTATTCACTTTATAGTGATTTATACAGACAGAACATGCATTATTCACTTTATAGTGATTTATACAGACAGCACATGCATTATTCACTTTATACAGACAGAACATGCATTATTCACTTTATAGTGACTTTATACAGACAGAACATACATTATTCACTTTATAGTGACTTTATACAGACAGAACATGCATTATTCACATTATACAGACAGAACATGTATTACTCACTTTATAGTGAGTTATACAGACAGAACATGCATTATTCACTGTACAGTGACTTTATACAGACAGAACATGTATTACTCACTTTATAGTGATTTATACAGACAGAACATGCATTATTCACTTTATAGTGACTTTATACAGACAGAACATGCATTATTCACTTTATAGTGACTCTATACAGATAGAACATGTATTACTCACTTTATAGTGATTTATACAGACAGAACATGCATTATTCTCTATATAGTGACTTTATACAGACAGAACATGTATTACTCACTTTATAGTGATTTTTACAGACAGAACATGCATTATTCACTTTATAGTGACTTTATACAGACAGATCATGCATTATTCACTTCATAGTGACTTTATACAGACAGAACATGTATTACTCACTTTATAGTGATTTATACAGACAGAACATGTATTATTCACTGTATAGTGACTTTATACAGACAGAACATGTATTACTCACTTTATAGTGATTTATACAGACAGAACATGCATTATTCACTTTATAGTGACTTTATACAGACAGAACATGCATTATTCACTTTATAGTGACTTTATACAGACAGAAAATGCATTATTCACTTTATAGTGACTTTATACAGACAGAACATGCATTATTCACTTTATAGTGACTTTATACTGACAGAACATGCATTATTCACTTTATACAGACAGAACAAGTATTACTCACTTTATAGTGATTTATACAGACAGAACATCCATTATTCACTGTATAGTGACTTTATACAGACAGAACATGCATTATTCAGTTTATAGTGATTTTATACAAACAGAACATGCATTATTCACTTTATAGTGATTTTATACAGAGAGAACATGCATTACTCAATTTATAGTGACTTTATACAGACAGAAAATGCATTATTCACTTTATAGTGACTTTATACAGACAGAACATGCATTATTCACTTTATAGTGACTTTCTGTGGACAGAACATGCATTATTCACTTTATGGTGACTTTATACAGGCAGAACATGCATTATTCACTTTATACAAACAGAACATGCATTATTCACTCTATAGTGACTTTATACAGACAGAACATGCATTATTCACTTTATAGTGATTTTATACAGACAGAACATGCATTATTCACTTTATATTGACTTTATACAGACAGAACATGCATTATTCACTTTGTACAGACAGAATATGCATTACTCACTTTACGGTGACTTTATACAGAAAGAACATGCATTATTCACTTTATAGTGACTTTTTACAGACAGAACTTGCATTCTTCACTTTAGAGTGACTTTATACAGACAGAACATGCATTCTTCACTTTAGAGTGACTTTATACAGACAGAACATGCATTACTCACTTTACGGTGACTTTATACAGAAAGAACATGCATTATTCACTTTATGGTGACTTTATACAGACAGAACATGCATTATTCACTTTACAGTGACTTTATACAGACAGAACATGCTTTATTCACTCTATAGTTACTTTATACAGACAGAACATGCATTATTCACTTTATAGTGACTTTATACAGACAGAACATGCATTATTCACTTTATAGTGACTTTATACAGACAGAACATGCATTATTCACTTTATACAGACAGAACATGTATTACTCACTTCATAGTGAGTTATATAGACAGAACATGCATTATTCACTTTATAGTGATTTATACAGACAGAAAATGCATTATTCACTTCATAGGGACTTTATACAGATAGAACATGCATTATTCACTTTACAGTGACTTTATACAGAGAACATGCATTATGCACTTTACAGTGACTTTATACAGACAGAACATGCATTACTCACTTTATAGTGACTTTATACAGACAGAACATGCATTATTCACTTTATAGTGACTTTATACAGACAGAACGTGCATTATTCACTTTATAGTGACTTTCCACAGACAGAACATGTATTACTCACTTTACGGTGACTTTATACAGACAGAACATGCATTACTCACTTTACAGTGACTTTATACAGACTGAACATGCTTTATTCACTCTATAGTTACTTTATACAGACAGAACATGCATTATTCACTTTATAGTGACTTTATGCAGACAGAACATGTATTACTCACTTTATAGTGATTTATACAGACAGAACATGCATTATTCACTTTATAGTGACTTTATACAGACAGATCATGCATTATTCACTTCATAGTGACTTTATACAGACAGAACATGTATTACTCACTTTATAGTGATTTATACAGACAGAACATGTATTATTCACTGTATAGTGACTTTATACAGACAGAACATGTATTACTCACTTTATAGTGATTTATACAGACAGAACATGCATTATTCACTTTATAGTGACTTTATACAGACAGGACATGCATTATTCACTTTATAGTGCCTTTATACTGACAGAACATGCATTATTCACTTTATACAGACAGAACAAGTATTACTCAATTTATAGTGATTTTATACAAACAGCACTTACATTATTCACTTTATAGTGATTTTATGCAGACAGAACATGTATTATTCACTTTATAGTGAAATTATACAGACAGTTCATGCATTATTCACTCTATAGTGACTTTATACAGAAAGAACATGCATTATTCACTTTATAGTGACTTTATTCAGACAGAACGTGCATTATTCACTTTATAGTGACTTTACACAAACAGAACATGCATTACTCACTTTCCGGTGACTTTATACAGAGAACATGCATTATTCACTTTATAGTGACTTTTTACAGCCAGAACATGCATTATTCACTTTATAGTGATTTATACAGACAGAATATGCATTATTCACTGTATAGTGACTTTATACAGACAGAACATGCATTATTCACTTTATACAGACAGAACATGCATTATTCACTTTATAGTGACTTTTTACAGACAGAACATGCATTATTCACTTTATAGTGACTTTTTACAGACAGAACATGCATTATTCACTTTATAGTGATTTATACAGACAGAACATGCATTATTCACTTTATAGTGATTTATACAGACAGCACATGCATTATTCACTTTATACAGACAGAACATGCATTATTCACTTTATAGTGACTTTATACAGACAGAACATACATTATTCACTTTATAGTGACTTTATACAGACAGAACATGCATTATTCACATTATACAGACAGAACATGTATTACTCACTTTATAGTGAGTTATACAGACAGAACATGCATTATTCACTGTACAGTGACTTTATACAGACAGAACATGTATTACTCACTTTATAGTGATTTATACAGACAGAACATGCATTATTCACTTTATAGTGACTTTATACAGACAGAACATGCATTATTCACTTTATAGTGACTTTATACAGATAGAACATGTATTACTCACTTTATAGTGATTTATACAGACAGAACATGCATTATTCTCTATATAGTGACTTTATACAGACAGAACATGTATTACTCACTTTATAGTGATTTTTACAGACAGAACATGCATTATTCACTTTATAGTGACTTTATACAGACAGATCATGCATTATTCACTTCATAGTGACTTTATACAGACAGAAAATGCATTATTCACTGTATAGTGACTTTATACAGACAGAACATGTATTACTCACTTTATAGTGATTTATACAGACAGAACATGCATTATTCACTTTATAGTGACTTTATACAGACAGAACATGCATTATTCACTTTATAGTGACTTTATACAGACAGAAAATGCATTATTCACTTTATAGTGACTTTATACAGACAGAACATGCATTATTCACTTTATAGTGACTTTATACTGACAGAACATGCATTATTCACTTTATACAGACAGAACAAGTATTACTCACTTTATAGTGATTTATACAGACAGAACATCCATTATTCACTGTATAGTGACTTTATACAGACAGAACATGCATTATTCAGTTTATAGTGATTTTATACAAACAGAACATGCATTATTCACTTTATAGTGATTTTATACAGAGAGAACATGCATTACTCAATTTATAGTGACTTTATACAGACAGAAAATGCATTATTCACTTTATAGTGACTTTATACAGACAGAACATGCATTATTCACTTTATAGTGACTTTCTGTGGACAGAACATGCATTATTCACTTTATGGTGACTTTATACAGGCAGAACATGCATTATTCACTTTATACAAACAGAACATGCATTATTCACTCTATAGTGACTTTATACAGACAGAACATGCATTATTCACTTTATAGTGATTTTATACAGACAGAACATGCATTATTCACTTTATATTGACTTTATACAGACAGAACATGCATTATTCACTTTGTACAGACAGAATATGCATTACTCACTTTACGGTGACTTTATACAGAAAGAACATGCATTATTCACTTTATAGTGACTTTTTACAGACAGAACTTGCATTCTTCACTTTAGAGTGACTTTATACAGACAGAACATGCATTCTTCACTTTAGAGTGACTTTATACAGACAGAACATGCATTACTCACTTTACGGTGACTTTATACAGAAAGAACATGCATTATTCACTTTATGGTGACTTTATACAGACAGAACATGCATTATTCACTTTACAGTGACTTTATACAGACAGAACATGCTTTATTCACTCTATAGTTACTTTATACAGACAGAACATGCATTATTCACTTTATAGTGACTTTATACAGACAGAACATGCATTATTCACTTTATAGTGACTTTATACAGACAGAACATGCATTATTCACTTTATACAGACAGAACATGTATTACTCACTTCATAGTGAGTTATATAGACAGAACATGCATTATTCACTTTATAGTGATTTATACAGACAGAAAATGCATTATTCACTTCATAGGGACTTTATACAGATAGAACATGCATTATTCACTTTACAGTGACTTTATACAGAGAACATGCATTATGCACTTTACAGTGACTTTATACAGACAGAACATGCATTACTCACTTTATAGTGACTTTATACAGACAGAACATGCATTATTCACTTTATAGTGACTTTATACAGACAGAACGTGCATTATTCACTTTATAGTGACTTTCCACAGACAGAACATGTATTACTCACTTTACGGTGACTTTATACAGACAGAACATGCATTACTCACTTTACAGTGACTTTATACAGACTGAACATGCTTTATTCACTCTATAGTTACTTTATACAGACAGAACATGCATTATTCACTTTATAGTGACTTTATGCAGACAGAACATGTATTACTCACTTTATAGTGATTTATACAGACAGAACATGCATTATTCACTTTATAGTGACTTTATACAGACAGATCATGCATTATTCACTTCATAGTGACTTTATACAGACAGAACATGTATTACTCACTTTATAGTGATTTATACAGACAGAACATGTATTATTCACTGTATAGTGACTTTATACAGACAGAACATGTATTACTCACTTTATAGTGATTTATACAGACAGAACATGCATTATTCACTTTATAGTGACTTTATACAGACAGGACATGCATTATTCACTTTATAGTGACTTTATACAGACAGAACATGCATTATTCACTTTATAGTGCCTTTATACTGACAGAACATGCATTATTCACTTTATACAGACAGAACAAGTATTACTCAATTTATAGTGATTTTATACAAACAGCACTTACATTATTCACTTTATAGTGATTTTATGCAGACAGAACATGTATTATTCACTTTATAGTGAAATTATACAGACAGTTCATGCATTATTCACTCTATAGTGACTTTATACAGAAAGAACATGCATTATTCACTTTATAGTGACTTTATTCAGACAGAACGTGCATTATTCACTTTATAGTGACTTTACACAAACAGAACATGCATTACTCACTTTCCGGTGACTTTATACAGAGAACATGCATTATTCACTTTATAGTGACTTTTTACAGCCAGAACATGCATTATTCACTTTATAGTGATTTATACAGACAGAATATGCATTATTCACTGTATAGTGACTTTATACAGACAGAACATGCATTATTCACTTTATACAGACAGAACATGCATTATTCACTTTATAGTGACTTTTTACAGACAGAACATGCATTATTCACTTTATAGTGACTTTTTACAGACAGAACATGCATTATTCACTTTATAGTGATTTATACAGACAGAACATGCATTATTCACTTTATAGTGATTTATACAGACAGCACATGCATTATTCACTTTATACAGACAGAACATGCATTATTCACTTTATAGTGACTTTATACAGACAGAACATACATTATTCACTTTATAGTGACTTTATACAGACAGAACATGCATTATTCACATTATACAGACAGAACATGTATTACTCACTTTATAGTGAGTTATACAGACAGAACATGCATTATTCACTGTACAGTGACTTTATACAGACAGAACATGTATTACTCACTTTATAGTGATTTATACAGACAGAACATGCATTATTCACTTTATAGTGACTTTATACAGACAGAACATGCATTATTCACTTTATAGTGACTTTATACAGATAGAACATGTATTACTCACTTTATAGTGATTTATACAGACAGAACATGCATTATTCTCTATATAGTGACTTTATACAGACAGAACATGTATTACTCACTTTATAGTGATTTTTACAGACAGAACATGCATTATTCACTTTATAGTGACTTTATACAGACAGATCATGCATTATTCACTTCATAGTGACTTTATACAGACAGAACATGTATTACTCACTTTATAGTGATTTATACAGACAGAACATGTATTATTCACTGTATAGTGACTTTATACAGACAGAACATGTATTACTCACTTTATAGTGATTTATACAGACAGAACATGCATTATTCACTTTATAGTGACTTTATACAGACAGAACATGCATTATTCACTTTATAGTGACTTTATACAGACAGAAAATGCATTATTCACTTTATAGTGACTTTATACAGACAGAACATGCATTATTCACTTTATAGTGACTTTATACTGACAGAACATGCATTATTCACTTTATACAGACAGAACAAGTATTACTCACTTTATAGTGATTTATACAGACAGAACATCCATTATTCACTGTATAGTGACTTTATACAGACAGAACATGCATTATTCAGTTTATAGTGATTTTATACAAACAGAACATGCATTATTCACTTTATAGTGACTTTATACAGACAGAACATGCATTATTCACTTTATAGTGACTTTCTGTGGACAGAACATGCATTATTCACTTTATGGTGACTTTATACAGGCAGAACATGCATTATTCACTTTATACAAACAGAACATGCATTATTCACTCTATAGTGACTTTATACAGACAGAACATGCATTATTCACTTTATAGTGATTTTATACAGACAGAACATGCATTATTCACTTTATATTGACTTTATACAGACAGAACATGCATTATTCACTTTATACAGACAGAATATGCATTACTCACTTTACGGTGACTTTATACAGAAAGAACATGCATTATTCACTTTATAGTGACTTTTTACAGACAGAACTTGCATTCTTCACTTTAGAGTGACTTTATACAGACAGAACATGCATTCTTCACTTTAGAGTGACTTTATACAGACAGAACATGCATTACTCACTTTACGGTGACTTTATACAGAAAGAACATGCATTATTCACTTTATGGTGACTTTATACAGACAGAACATGCATTATTCACTTTACAGTGACTTTATACAGACAGAACATGCATTATTCACTTTACAGTGACTTTATACAGACAGAACATGCTTTATTCACTCTATAGTGACTTTATACAGACAGAACATGCATTATTCACTCTAAAGTGACTTTATGCAGACAGAACATGCATTATTCACTTTATAGTGACTTTATACAGACAGAACATGCATTATTCACTTTATACAGACAGAACATGTATTACTCACTTTATAGTGATTTATACAGACAGAACATGCATTATTAACTGTATAGTGACTTTATACAGACAGAACATGTATTACTCACTTTATAGTGATTTATACAGACAGAACATGCACTATTCACTTTACAGTGACTTTATACAGACAGAACATGCATTATTCACTTTACAGTGACTTTATACAGACAGAACATGTCTTATTCACTTTACAGTGACTTTATACAGACAGAACATGCTTTATTCACTCTATAGTTACTTTATACAGACAGAACATGCATTATTCACTTTATAGTGACTTTATGCAGACAGTACATGCATTATTCACTTTATTGTGACTTTATACAGACAGAACATGCATTATTCACTTTATACAGACAGAACATGTATTACTCACTTTATAGTGATTTATACAGACAGAACATGCATTATTCACTTTACAGTTACATTATACAGACAGAACGTGTATTATTCACTTTATAGTGACTTTACACAGACAGAACATGCATTACTCACTTTACGGTGACTTTATACAGACAGAACATGCATTATTCACTTTATAGTAATTTTATGCAGACAGAACATGCATTATTCACTTTATAGTGATTTTATGCAGACATAACATGCATTAATCACTTTATAGTGATTTTATACAGACAGCACTTACATTATTCACTTTATAGTGATTTTATGCAGACAGAACATGCATTATTCACTTTATAGTGAATTTATACAGACAGAACATGCATTATTCACTCTATAGTGACTTTCTACCGAAAGAACATGCATTATTCACTTTATCGTGACTTTATACAGACAGAATGTGCATTATTCACTTTAAAGTGACTTTACACAGACAGAACATGCATTATTCACTTTATACAGACAGAACATGTATTACTCACTTCACAGTGAGTTTTACAGACAGAACATGCATTATTCACTTCATAGTGATTTATACAGACAGAACATGCATTATTCACTTTATAGTGACTTTATACAGACAGAACATGCATTATTCACTTTATAGTGACTTTATACAGACAGAACATGCATTATTCACTTTATACAGACAGAACATGTATTACTCACTTCATAGTGATTTATACAGACAGAACATGCATTATTCACTTTATACAGACAGAACATGTATTACTCACTTCATAGTGATTTATACAGACAGAACATGCATTACTCACTTTACAGTGACTTTATACAGACAGAACATGCATTACTCACTTTACAGTGACTTTATACAGACTGAACATGCTTTATTCACTCTATAGTTACTTTATACAGACAGAACATGCATTATTCACTTTATAGTGACTTTATGCAGACAGAACATGCATTATTCACTTTATAGTGACTTTATACAGACAGAACATGCATTATTCACTTTATACAGACAGAACATGTATTACTCACTTCATAGTGATTTATACAGACAGAACATGCATTACTCACTTTACAGTGACTTTATACAGACAGAACGTGCATTATTCACTTTATAGTGACTTTACACAGACAGAACATGATTTACTCACTTTACGGTGACTTTATACAGACAGAACATGCATTATTCACTTTATAGTGATTTTATGCAGACAGAACATGCATTATTCACTTTATAGTGATTTTATGCAGAAAGAACATGCATTATTCACTTTATAGTGATTTTATACAAACAGCACTTACATTATTCACTTTATAGTGATTTTATGCAGACAGAACATGTATTATTCACTTTCTAGTGAAATTATACAGACAGAACATGCATTATTCACTCTATAGTGACTTTATACAGAAAGAACATGCATTATTCACTTTATAGTGACTTTATTCAGACAGAACGTGCATTATTCACTTTATAGTACCTTTACACAAACAGAACATGCATTACTCACTTTCCGGTGACTTTATACAGAGAACATGCATTATTCACTTTATAGTGACTTTTTACAGCCAGAACATGCATTATTCACTTTATAGTGATTTATACAGACAGAATATGCATTATTCACTGTATAGTGACTTTATACAGACAGAACATGCATTATTCACTTTATACAGACAGAACATGCATTATTCACTTTATAGTGACTTTTTACAGACAGAACATGCATTATTCACTTTATAGTGACTTTTTACAGACAGAACATGCATTATTCACTTTATAGTGATTTATACAGACAGAACATGCATTATTCACTTTATAGTGATTTATACAGACAGCACATGCATTATTCACTTTATACAGACAGAACATGCATTATTCACTTTATAGTGACTTTATACAGACAGAACATGCATTATTCACTTTATAGTGACTTTATACAGACAGAACATGCATTATTCACTTTATAGTGACTTTATACAGATAGAACATCTATTACTCACTTTATAGTGATTTATACAGACAGAACATGCATTATTCACTGTATAGTGACTTTATACAGACAGAACATGTATTACTCACTTTATAGTGATTTATACAGACAGAACATGCATTATTCACTTTATAGTGACTTTATACAGACAGATCATGCATTATTCACTTTATAGTGACTTTATACAGACAGAAAATGCATTATTCACTTTATAGTGACTTTATACAGACAGAACATGCATTATTCACTTTATAGTGACTTTATACTGACAGAACATACATTTTTCACTTTATACAGACAGAACAAGTATTACTCACATTATAGTGATTTATACAGACAGAACATCCATTATTCACTGTATAGTGACTTTATACAGACAGAACATGGATTATTCAGTTTATAGTGATTTTATACAAACAGAACATGCATTATTCACTTTATGGTGACTTTATACAGAGAGAACATGCATTACTCACTTTATAGTGACTTTATACAGACAGAACATGCATTATTCACTTTATAGTGACTTTATACAGACAGAACATGCATTATTCACTTTATAGTGACTTTCTGCGGACAGAACATGCATTATTCACTTTATGGTGACTTTACACAGGCAGAACATGCATTATTCACTTTATACAAACAGAACATGCATTATTCACTCTATAGTGACTTTATACAGACAGAACATGCATTATTCACTTTATAGTGATTTTATACAGACAGAACATGCATTATTCACTTTATATTGACTTTATACAGACAGAACATGCATTATTCACTTTATACAGACAGAACATGCATTATTCACTCTATAGTGACTTTATACAGACAGAACATGCATAATTCACTTTATAGTGATTTTATACAGACAGAACATGCATTATTCACTTTATATTGACTTTATACAGACAGAACATGCATTATTCACTTTATACAGACAGAACATGCATTATTCACTTTACAGTGACTTTATACAGACAGAACATGCATTATTCACTTTACAGTGACTTTATACAGATAGAACATGCATTATTCATTTTACAGTGACTTTATACAGACAGAACATGCATTATTCACTTTACAGTGACTTTATACAGACAGAACATGCTTTATTCACTCTATAGTTACTTTATACAGACAGAACATGCATTATTCACTTTATAGTGACTTTATACAGACAGAACATACATTATTCACTTTATAGTGACTTTATACAGACAGAACATGCATTATTCACTTTATACAGACAGAACATGTATTACTCACTTCATAGTGAGTTATATAGACAGAACATGCATTATTCACTTTATAGTGATTTATACAGACAGAACATGCATTATTCACTTCGTAGGGACTTTATACAGACAGAACATGCATTATTCACTTTACAGTTACTTTATACAGAGAACATGCATTATGCACTTTACAGTGACTTTATACAGACAGAACATGCATTACTCACTTTATAGTGACTTTATACAGACAGAACATGCATTATTCACTTTATAGTGACTTTATACAGACAGAACGTGCATTATTCACTTTATAGTGACTTTCCACAGACAGAACATGTATTACTCACTTTACGGTGACTTTATACAGACAGAACATGCATTACTCACTTTACAGTGACTTTATACAGACTGAACATGCTTTATTCACTCTATAGTTACTTTATACAGACAGAACATGCATTATTCACTTTATAGTGACTTTATGCAGACAGAACATGCATTATTCACTTTATAGTGACTTTATACAGACAGAACATGCATTATTCACTTTATACAGACAGAACATATATTACTCACTTTATAGTGATTTATACAGACAGAACATGCATTATTCACTTTACAGTGACTTTATTCAGACAGAACGTGCATTATTCACTTTATAGTGACTTTACACAGACAGAACATGTATTACTCACTTTACGGTGACTTTATACAGACAGAACATGCATTATTCACTTTATAGTGATTTTATGCAGACAGAACATGCATTATTCACTTTATAGTGATTTTATGCAAAAAGAACATGCATTATTCACTTTATAGTGATTTTATACAGACAGCACTTACATTATTCACTTTATAGTGATTTTATGCAGACAGAACATGCATTTTTCACTTTATAGTGAATTTATGCAGACAGAACATGCTTTATTCACTCTATAGTGACTTTATACAGAAAGAACATGCATTATTCACTTTATAGTGACTTTATACAGACAGAACGTGCATTATTCACTTTATAGTGACGTTACACAGACAGAACATGCATTATTCACTTTATACAGACAGAACATGTATTACTCACTTCATAGTGAGTTATACAGACAGAACATGCATTATTCACTTCATAGTGATTTATACAGACAGAACATGCATTATTCACTTTATAGTGACTTTATACAGACAGAACATGCATTATTCACTTTATAGTGACTTTATACAGACAGAACATGCATTATTCACTTTATACAGACAGAACATGTATTACTCACTTCATAGTGTGTTATACAGACAGAACATGCATTATTCACTTCATAGTGATTTATACAGACAGAACATGCATTATTCACTTCATAGGGACTTTATACAGACAGAACATGCATTATTCACTTTATAGTGACTTTATACAGAGAACATGCATTATGCACTTTACAGTGACTTTATACAGACAGAACATGTATTATTCACTGTATAGTGACTTTATACAGACAGAACATGTATTACTCACTTTATAGTGATTTATACAGACAGAACATGCATTATTCACTTTATAGTGACTTTATACAGACAGGACATGCATTATTCACTTTATAGTGACTTTATACAGACAGAAAATGCATTATTCACTTTATAGTGACTTTATACAGACAGAACATGCATTATTCACTTTATAGTGACTTTATACTGACAGAACATGCATTATTCACTTTATACAGACAGAACAAGTATTACTCAATTTATAGTGATTTTATACAAACAGCACTTACATTATTCACTTTATAGTGAAATTATACAGACAGAACATGCATTATTCACTCTATAGTGACTTTATACAGAAAGAACATGCATTATTCACTTTATAGTGACTTTATTCAGACAGAACGTGCATTATTCACTTTATAGTGACTTTACACAAACAGAACATGCATTACTCACTTTCCGGTGACTTTATACAGAGAACATGCATTATTCACTTTATAGTGACTTTTTACAGCCAGAACATGCATTATTCACTTTATAGTGATTTATACAGACAGAATATGCATTATTCACTGTATAGTGACTTTATACAGACAGAACATGCATTATTCACTTTATACAGACAGAACATGCATTATTCACTTTATAGTGACTTTTTACAGACAGAACATGCATTATTCACTTTATAGTGACTTTTTACAGACAGAACATGCATTATTCACTTTATAGTGATTTATACAGACAGAACATGCATTATTCACTTTATAGTGATTTATACAGACAGCACATGCATTATTCACTTTATACAGACAGAACATGCATTATTCACTTTATAGTGACTTTATACAGACAGAACATACATTATTCACTTTATAGTGACTTTATACAGACAGAACATGCATTATTCACATTATACAGACAGAACATGTATTACTCACTTTATAGTGAGTTATACAGACAGAACATGCATTATTCACTGTACAGTGACTTTATACAGACAGAACATGTATTACTCACTTTATAGTGATTTATACAGACAGAACATGCATTATTCACTTTATAGTGACTTTATACAGACAGAACATGCATTATTCACTTTATAGTGACTTTATACAGATAGAACATGTATTACTCACTTTATAGTGATTTATACAGACAGAACATGCATTATTCTCTA
>JAUIMM010003884.1:0-37027 GCA_031769625.1 Taudactylus pleione
GCTGAAGTAACGATATTATTAGAGGTTTGGCATGGTCTCCCGTTATCTCTCCTGTGATAGCTGAAGTAACGTTATTATTAGAGGTTTGGCATGGTCTCCCGTTATCTCTCCTGTGATAGCTGAAGTAACGATATTATGGGAGGTTTGGCATGGTCTCCCGTTATCTCTCCTGTGATAACTAAAGGAACAAGATTATTGGAGGTTTGGCATGGTCTCCCGTTATCTCTCCTGTGATAGCTGAAGTAACAATATTATTGGAGGTTTGGCATGGTCTCCCATTATCTCTCCTGTGATAGCTGAAGTAACGATATTATTGGAGGTTTGGCATGGTCTCCCGTTATCTCTCCTGTGATAGCTGAAGTAACATTATTATTAGAGGTTTGGTATGGTCTCCCGTTATCTCTCCTGTGATAGCTGAAGTAACGATATTATTGGAGGTTTGGCATGGTCTCCCGTTATCTCTCCTGTGATAGCTGAAGTAACGATATTATGGGAGGTTTGGCATGGTCTCCCGTTATCTCTCCTGTGATAGCTGAAGTAACGATATTATTAGAGGTTTGGCATGGTCTCCCGTTATCTCTCCTGTGATAGCTGAAGTAACGATATTATGGGAGGTTTGGCAATGGTCTCCCGTTATGTCTCCTGTGATAGCTGAAGTAACGATATTATTAGAGGTTGGCATGGTCTCCAATTATCTCTCCTGTGATAGCTGAAGTAACGATATTATTAGAGGTTTGGCATGGTCTCCCGTTATCTCTCCTGTGATAGCTGAAGTAACGATATTATGAGAGGTTTGGCATGGTCTCCCGTTATCTCTCCTGTGATAGCTGAAGTAACGTTATTATTAGAGGTTTGGCATGGTCTCCCCGTTATCTCCTGTGATAGCTGAAGTAACGATATTATTGGAGGTTTGGCATGGTCTCCCGTTATCTCTCCTGTGATAGCTGAAGTAAACGTTATTATTGGAGGTTTGGCATGGTTTCCCGTTATCTCTCCTGTGATAGCTGAAGTAACGTTATTATTAGAGGTTTGGCATGGTCTCCCGTTATCTCTCCTGTGATAGCTGAAGTAACGATATTATTGGAGGTTTGGCATGGTCTCTCCGTTATCTCTCCTGTGAAAGCTGAAGTAACGATATTATGGGAGGTTTGGCAGTCTCCCGTTATCTCTCCTGTGATAGCTGAAGTAACGATATTATTGGAGGTTTGGCATGGTCTCCCGTTATCTCTCCTGTGAAAGCTGAAGTAACGATATTATGGGAGGTTTGGCATGGTCTCCCGTTATCTCTCCTGTGATAACTAAAGGAACAAGATTATTGGACGTTTGGCATGGTCTCCCGTTATCTCTCCTGTGATAGCTGAAGTAACGATATTATTAGAGGTTTGGCATGGTCTCCCATTATCTCTCCTGTGATAGCTGAAGTAACGTTATTATTAGAGGTTTGGCATGGTCTCCCATTATCTCTCCTGTGATAGCTGAAAGTAACGTTGTTATTAGAGGTTTGGCATGGTCTCCCATTATCTCTCCTGTGATAGCTGAAGTAACGATATTATTGGAGGTTTGGCATGGTCTCCCGTTATCTCTCCTGTGATAGCTGAAGTAACTATATTATTAGAGGTTTGGCATGGTCTCCCGTTATCTCTCCTGTGATAGCTGAAGTAACGATATTATTGGAGGTTTTGGCATGGTCTCCCGTTATATCTCCTGTGATAGCTGAAGTAACGATATTATTGGAGGTTTGGCATGGTCTCCCGTTATCTCTCCTGTGATAGCTGAAGTAACGTTTTTATTAGAGGTTTGGCATGGTCTCCCGTTATCTCTCCTGTGATAGCTGAAGTAACGATATTATTGGAGGTTTGGCATGGTCTCCCGTTATATCTCCTGTGATAGCTGAAGTAACGATATTATTGGAGGTTTGGCATGGTCTCCCGTTATCTCTCCTGTGATAGCTGAAGTAACGATATTATTAGAGGTTTGGCATGGTCTCCCGTTATCTCTCCTGTGATAGCTGAAGTAACGTTATTATTGGAGGTTTGGCATGGTCTCCCGTTATCTCTCCTGTGATAGCTGAAGTAACGATATTATTAGAGGTTTGGCATGGTCTCCCGTTATCTCTCCTGTGATAGCTGAAGTAACGTTATTATTGGAGGTTTGGCATGGTCTCCCGTTATCTCTCCTGTGATAGCTGAAGTAACGATATTATTAGAGGTTTGGCATGGTCTCCCATTATCTCTCCTGTGATAGCTGAAGTAACTATATTATTAGAGGTTTGGCATGGTCTCCCGTTATCTCTCCTGTGATAGCTGAAGTAACGATATTATTAGAGGTTTGGCATGGTCTCCCGTTATCTCTCCTGTGATAGCTGAAGTAACGATATTATTAGAGGTTTGGCATGGTCTCCCATTATCTCTCCTGTGATAGCTGAAGTAACGATATTATTAGAGGTTTGGCATGGTCTCCCGTTATCTCTCCTGTGATAGCTGAAGTAACGTTATTATTAGAGGTTTGGCATGGTCTCCCGTTATCTCTCCTGTGATAGCTGAAGTAACGATATTATTAGAGGTTTGGCATGGTCTCCCGTTATCTCTCCTGTGATAGCTGAAGTAACGATATTATTAGAGGTTTGGCATGGTCTCCCATTATCTCTCCTGTGATAGCTGAAGTAACGATATTATTAGAGGTTTGGCATGGTCTCCCATTATCTCTCCTGTGATAGCTGAAGTAACGATATTATTAGAGGTTTGGCATGGTCTCCCGTTATCTCTCCTGTGATAGCTGAAGTAACGATATTATTAGAGGTTTGGCATGGTCTCCCGTTATCTCTCCTGTGATAGCTGAAGTAACGATATTATTAGAGGTTTGGCATGGTCTCCCGTTATCTCTCCTGTGATAGCTGAAGTAACGTTATTATTAGAGGTTTGGCATGGTCTCCCGTTATCTCTCCTGTGATAGCTGAAGTAACGATATTATTGGAGGTTTGGCATGGTCTCCCGTTATCTCTCCTGTGATAGCTGAAGTAACGTTATTATTAGAGGTTTGGCATGGTCTCCCGTTATCTCTCCTGTGATAGCTGAAGTAACGTTGTTATTAGAGGTTTGGCATGGTCTCCCGTTATCTCTCCTGTGATAGCTGAAGTAATGATATTATTAGAGGTTTGGCATGGTCTCCCATTATCTCTCCTGTGATAGCTGAAGTAACGATATTATGGGAGGTTTGGCATGGTCTCCCGTTATCTCTCCTGTGATAGCTGAAGTAACGATATTATTAGAGGTTTGGCATGGTCTCCCGTTATCTCTCCTGTGATAGCTGAAGTAACGATATTATTGGAGGTTTGGCATGGTCTCCCGTTATCTCTCCTGTGATAGCTGAAGTAACGTTATTATTAGAGGTTTGGCATGGTCTCCCGTTATCTCTCCTGTGATAGCTGAAGTAACGATATTATTAGAGGTTTGGCATGGTCTCCTGTTATCTCTCCTGTGATAGCTGAAGTAACGATATTATTAGAGGTTTGGCATGGTCTCCTGTTATCTCTCCTGTGATAGCTGAAGTAACGTTATTATTAGAGGTTTGGCATGGTCTCCCGTTATCTCTCCTGTGATAGCTGAAGTAACGATATTATTAGAGGTTTGGCATGGTCTCCCGTTATCTCTCCTGTGATAGCTGAAGTAACGATATTATTGGAGGTTTGGCATGGTCTCCCATTATCTCTCCTGTGATAGCTGAAGTAACGATATTATTAGAGGTTTGGCATGGTCTCCTGTTATCTCTCCTGTGATAGCTGAAGTAACGTTATTATTAGAGGTTTGGCATGGTCTCCCGTTATCTCTCCTGTGATAGCTGAAGTAACGATATTATTAGAGGTTTGGCATGGTCTCCTGTTATCTCTCCTGTGATAGCTGAAGTAACGTTATTATTAGAGGTTTGGCATGGTCTCCCGTTATCTCTCCTGTGATAGCTGAAGTAACGATATTATTAGAGGTTTGGTATGGTCTCCCGTTATCTCTCCTGTGATAGCTGAAGTAACGATATTATTGGAGGTTTGGCATGGTCTCCCGTTATCTCCTGTGATAGCTGAAGTAACGATATTATTAGAGGTTTGGCATGGTCTCCCGTTATCTCTCCTGTGATAGCTGAAGTAACGTTATTATTGGAGGTTTGGCATGGTCTCCCGTTATCTCTCCTGTGATAGCTGAAGTAACGATATTATTAGAGGTTTGGCATGGTCTCCTGTTATCTCTCCTGTGATAGCTGAAGTAACGTTATTATTAGAGGTTTGGCATGGTCTCCCGTTATCTCTCCTGTGATAGCTGAAGTAACGTTATTATGGGAGGTTTGGCATGGTCTCCCCGTTATCTCTCCTGTGATAGCTGAAGTAACGTTATTATTAGAGGTTTGGCATGGTCTCCCGTTATCTCTCCTGTGATAGCTGAAGTAACGATATTATTAGAGGTTTGGCATGGTCTCCCGTTATCTCTCCTGTGATAGCTGAAGTAACGATATTATGGGAGGTTTGGCATGGTCTCCCGTTATCTCTCCTGTGATAGCTGAAGTAACGATATTATTAGAGGTTTGGCATGGTCTCCCGTTATCTCTCCTGTGATAGCTGAAGTAACGTTATTATTAGAGGTTTGGCATGGTCTCCTGTTATCACTCCTGTGATAGCTGAAGTAACGATATTATTAGAGGTTTGGCATGGTCTCCCGTTATCTCTCCTGTGATAGCTGAAGTAACGTTATTATGGAGGTTTGGCATGGTCTCCCATTATCTCTCCTGTGATAGCTGAAGTAACGATATTATTAGAGGTTTGGCATGGTCTCCCGTTATCTCTCCTGTGATAGCTGAAGTAATGTTATTATTAGAGGTTTGGCATGGTCTCCCGTTATCTCTCCTGTGATAGCTGAAGTAACTATATTATGGGAGGTTTGGCATGGTCTCGTGTTTTCTCCTGTGATAGCTGAAGTAACGATATTATTAGAGGTTTGGCATGGTCTCCCGTTATCTCTCCTGTGATAGCTGAAGTAACGTTATTATTAGAGGTTTGGCATGGTCTCCCGTTATCTCTCCTGTGATAGCTGAAGTAACGATATTATTAGAGGTTTGGCATGGTCTCCCGTTATCTCTCCTGTGATAGCTGAAGTAACGATATTATTAGAGGTTTGGCATGGTCTCCCGTTATCTCTCCTGTGATAGCTGAAGTAACGTTATTATTAGAGGTTTGGCATGGTCTCCCGTTATCTCTCCTGTGATAGCTGAAGTAACGATATTATTAGAGGTTTGGGCATGGTCTCCCGTTATCTCTCCTGTGATAGCTGAAGTAACGTTATTATTAGAGGTTTGGCATGGTCTCCCGTTATCTCTCCTGTGATAGCTGAAGTAACGTTGTTATTAGAGGTTTGGCATGGTCTCCCGTTATCTCTCCTGTGATAGCTGAAGTAACGATATTATTAGAGGTTTGGCATGGTCTCCTGTTATCTCTCCTGTGATAGCTGAAGTAACGATATTATTAGAGGTTTGGCATGGTCTCCCGTTATCTCTCCTGTGATAGCTGAAGTAACGATATTATTAGAGGTTTGGCATGGTCTCCCATTATCTCTCCTGTGATAGCTGAAGTAACGATATTATTAGAGGTTTGGCATGGTCTCCCGTTATCTCTCCTGTGATAGCTGAAGTAACTATATTATTAGAGGTTTGGCATGGTCTCCCGTTATCTCTCCTGTGATAGCTGAAGTAACGATATTATTAGAGGTTTGGCATGGTCTCCCGTTATCTCTCCTGTGATAGCTGAAGTAACGATATTATTGGAGGTTTGGCATGGTCTCCCGTTATCTCTCCTGTGATAGCTGAAGTAACGTTATTATTAGAGGTTTGGCATGGTCTCCCGTTATCTCTCCTGTGATAGCTGAAGTAACGATATTATTAGAGGTTTGGCATGGTCTCCTGTTATCTCTCCTGTGATAGCTGAAGTAACGATATTATTAGAGGTTTGGCATGGTCTCCTGTTATCTCTCCTGTGATAGCTGAAGTAACGTTATTATTAGAGGTTTGGCATGGTCTCCCGTTATCTCTCCTGTGATAGCTGAAGTAACGATATTATTGGAGGTTTGGCATGGTCTCCCGTTATCTCTCCTGTGATAGCTGAAGTAACGATATTATTGGAGGTTTGGCATGGTCTCCCATTATCTCTCCTGTGATAGCTGAAGTAACGATATTATTAGAGGTTTGGCATGGTCTCCTGTTATCTCTCCTGTGATAGCTGAAGTAACGTTATTATTAGAGGTTTGGCATGGTCTCCCGTTATCTCTCCTGTGATAGCTGAAGTAACGATATTATTAGAGGTTTGGCATGGTCTCCTGTTATCTCTCCTGTGATAGCTGAAGTAACGTTATTATTAGAGGTTTGGCATGGTCTCCCGTTATCTCTCCTGTGATAGCTGAAGTAACGATATTATTAGAGGTTTGGTATGGTCTCCCGTTATCTCTCCTGTGATAGCTGAAGTAACGATATTATTGGAGGTTTGGCATGGTCTCCCGTTATCTCCTGTGATAGCTGAAGTAACGATATTATTAGAGGTTTGGCATGGTCTCCCGTTATCTCTCCTGTGATAGCTGAAGTAACGTTATTATTGGAGGTTTGGCATGGTCTCCCGTTATCTCTCCTGTGATAGCTGAAGTAACGATATTATTAGAGGTTTGGCATGGTCTCCTGTTATCTCTCCTGTGATAGCTGAAGTAACGTTATTATTAGAGGTTTGGCATGGTCTCCCGTTATCTCTCCTGTGATAGCTGAAGTAACGTTATTATGGGAGGTTTGGCATGGTCTCCCGTTATCTCTCCTGTGATAGCTGAAGTAACGTTATTATTAGAGGTTTGGCATGGTCTCCCGTTATCTCTCCTGTGATAGCTGAAGTAACGATATTATTAGAGGTTTGGCATGGTCTCCCGTTATCTCTCCTGTGATAGCTGAAGTAACGATATTATGGAGGTTTGGCATGGTCTCCCGTTATCTCTCCTGTGATAGCTGAAGTAACGATATTATTAGAGGTTTGGCATGGTCTCCCGTTATCTCTCCTGTGATAGCTGAAGTAACGTTATTATTAGAGGTTTGGCATGGTCTCCTGTTATCACTCCTGTGATAGCTGAAGTAACGATATTATTAGAGGTTTGGCATGGTCTCCCGTTATCTCTCCTGTGATAGCTGAAGTAACGTTATTATTGGAGGTTTGGCATGGTCTCCCATTATCTCTCCTGTGATAGCTGAAGTAACGATATTATTAGAGGTTTGGCATGGTCTCCCGTTATCTCTCCTGTGATAGCTGAAGTAATGTTATTATTAGAGGTTTGGCATGGTCTCCCGTTATCTCTCCTGTGATAGCTGAAGTAACTATATTATGGGAGGTTTGGCATGGTCTCGTGTTTTCTCCTGTGATAGCTGAAGTAACGATATTATTAGAGGTTTGGCATGGTCTCCCGTTATCTCTCCTGTGATAGCTGAAGTAATGTTATTATTAGAGGTTTGGCATGGTCTCCCGTTATCTCTCCTGTGATAGCTGAAGTAACGATATTATTAGAGGTTTGGCATGGTCTCCCGTTATCTCTCCTGTGATAGCTGAAGTAACGATATTATTAGAGGTTTGGCATGGTCTCCCGTTATCTCTCCTGTGATAGCTGAAGTAACGTTATTATTAGAGGTTTGGCATGGTCTCCCGTTATCTCTCATGTGATAGCTGAAGTAACGATATTATTAGAGGTTTGGCATGGTCTCCCGTTATCTCTCCTGTGATAGCTGAAGTAACGTTATTATTAGAGGTTTGGCATGGTCTCCCGTTATCTCTCCTGTGATAGCTGAAGTAACGTTGTTATTAGAGGTTTGGCATGGTCTCCCGTTATCTCTCCTGTGATAGCTGAAGTAATGATATTATTAGAGGTTTGGCATGGTCTCCCATTATCTCTCCTGTGATAGCTGAAGTAACGATATTATGGGAGGTTTGGCATGGTCTCCCGTTATCTCTCCTGTGATAGCTGAAGTAACGATATTATTAGAGGTTTGGCATGGTCTCCCGTTATATCTCCTGTGATAGCTGAAGTAATGTTATTATTAGAGGTTTGGCATGGTCTCCCATTATCTCTCCTGTGATAGCTGAAGTAACGATATTATTAGAGGTTTGGCATGGTCTCCCGTTATCTCTCCTGTGATAGCTGAAGTAACGTTATTATTAGAGGTTTGGCATGGTCTCCCGTTATCTCCTGTGATAGCTGAAGTAACGTTATTATGAGAGGTTTGGCATGGTCTCCCGTTATCTCTCCTGTGATAGCTGAAGTAACGTTATTATTAGAGGTTTGGCATGGTCTCCCGTTATCTCTCCTGTGATAGCTGAAGTAACGATATTATTAGAGGTTTGGCATGGTCTCCCATTATCTCTCCTGTGATAGCTGAAGTAACGATATTATTAGAGGTTTGGCATGGTCTCCTGTTATCTCTCCTGTGATAGCTGAAGTAACGATATTATTAGAGGTTTGGCATGGTCTCCCGTTATCTCTCCTGTGATAGCTGAAGTAACGTTATTATTAGAGGTTTGGCATGGTCTCCCGTTATCTCTCCTGTGATAGCTGAAGTAACGATATTATGGGAGGTTTGGCATGGTCTCCCGTTATCTCTCCTGTGATAACTAAAGGAACAAGATTATTGGAGGTTTGGCATGGTCTCCCGTTATCTCTCCTGTGATAGCTGAAGTAACAATATTATTGGAGGTTTGGCATGGTCTCCCATTATCTCTCCTGTGATAGCTGAAGTAACGATATTATTGGAGGTTTGGCATGGTCTCCCGTTATCTCTCCTGTGATAGCTGAAGTAACATTATTATTAGAGGTTTGGTATGGTCTCCCGTTATCTCTCCTGTGATAGCTGAAGTAACGATATTATTGGAGGTTTGGCATGGTCTCCCGTTATCTCTCCTGTGATAGCTGAAGTAACGATATTATGGGAGGTTTGGCATGGTCTCCCGTTATCTCTCCTGTGATAGCTGAAGTAACGATATTATTAGAGGTTTGGCATGGTCTCCCATTATCTCTCCTGTGATAGCTGAAGTAACGATATTATGGGAGGTTTGGCATGGTCTCCCGTTATGTCTCCTGTGATAGCTGAAGTAACGATATTATTAGAGGTTTGGCATGGTCTCCAATTATCTCTCCTGTGATAGCTGAAGTAACGATATTATTAGAGGTTTGGCATGGTCTCCCGTTATCTCTCCTGTGATAGCTGAAGTAACGTTATTATGAGAGGTTTGGCATGGTCTCCCGTTATCTCTCCTGTGATAGCTGAAGTAACGTTATTATTAGAGGTTTGGCATGGTCTCCCGTTATCTCCTGTGATAGCTGAAGTAACGATATTATTGGAGGTTTGGCATGGTCTCCCGTTATCTCTCCTGTGATAGCTGAAGTAACGTTATTATTGGAGGTTTGGCATGGTTTCCCGTTATCTCTCCTGTGATAGCTGAAGTAACGTTATTATTAGAGGTTTGGCATGGTCTCCCGTTATCTCTCCTGTGATAGCTGAAGTAACGATATTATTGGAGGTTTGGCATGGTCTCCCGTTATCTCTCCTGTGAAAGCTGAAGTAACGATATTATGGGAGGTTTGGCATGGTCTCCCGTTATCTCTCCTGTGATAGCTGAAGTAACGATATTATTGGAGGTTTGGCATGGTCTCCCGTTATCTCTCCTGTGAAAGCTGAAGTAACGATATTATGGGAGGTTTGGCATGGTCTCCCGTTATCTCTCCTGTGATAACTAAAGGAACAAGATTATTGGACGTTTGGCATGGTCTCCCGTTATCTCTCCTGTGATAGCTGAAGTAACGATATTATTAGAGGTTTGGCATGGTCTCCCATTATCTCTCCTGTGATAGCTGAAGTAACGTTATTATTAGAGGTTTGGCATGGTCTCCCATTATCTCTCCTGTGATAGCTGAAGTAACGTTGTTATTAGAGGTTTGGCATGGTCTCCCATTATCTCTCCTGTGATAGCTGAAGTAACGATATTATTGGAGGTTTGGCATGGTCTCCCGTTATCTCTCCTGTGATAGCTGAAGTAACTATATTATTAGAGGTTTGGCATGGTCTCCCGTTATCTCTCCTGTGATAGCTGAAGTAACGATATTATTGGAGGTTTGGCATGGTCTCCCGTTATATCTCCTGTGATAGCTGAAGTAACGATATTATTGGAGGTTTGGCATGGTCTCCCGTTATCTCTCCTGTGATAGCTGAAGTAACGTTATTATTAGAGGTTTGGCATGGTCTCCCGTTATCTCTCCTGTGATAGCTGAAGTAACGATATTATTGGAGGTTTGGCATGGTCTCCCGTTATATCTCCTGTGATAGCTGAAGTAACGATATTATTGGAGGTTTGGCATGGTCTCCCGTTATCTCTCCTGTGATAGCTGAAGTAACGATATTATTAGAGGTTTGGCATGGTCTCCCGTTATCTCTCCTGTGATAGCTGAAGTAACGTTATTATTGGAGGTTTGGCATGGTCTCCCGTTATCTCTCCTGTGATAGCTGAAGTAACGATATTATTAGAGGTTTGGCATGGTCTCCCGTTATCTCTCCTGTGATAGCTGAAGTAACGTTATTATTGGAGGTTTGGCATGGTCTCCCGTTATCTCTCCTGTGATAGCTGAAGTAACGATATTATTAGAGGTTTGGCATGGTCTCCCATTATCTCTCCTGTGATAGCTGAAGTAACTATATTATTAGAGGTTTGGCATGGTCTCCCGTTATCTCTCCTGTGATAGCTGAAGTAACGATATTATTAGAGGTTTGGCATGGTCTCCCGTTATCTCTCCTGTGATAGCTGAAGTAACGATATTATTAGAGGTTTGGCATGGTCTCCCATTATCTCTCCTGTGATAGCTGAAGTAACGATATTATTAGAGGTTTGGCATGGTCTCCCGTTATCTCTCCTGTGATAGCTGAAGTAACGTTATTATTAGAGGTTTGGCATGGTCTCCCGTTATCTCTCCTGTGATAGCTGAAGTAACGATATTATTAGAGGTTTGGCATGGTCTCCCGTTATCTCTCCTGTGATAGCTGAAGTAACGATATTATTAGAGGTTTGGCATGGTCTCCCATTATCTCTCCTGTGATAGCTGAAGTAACGATATTATTAGAGGTTTGGCATGGTCTCCCATTATCTCTCCTGTGATAGCTGAAGTAACGATATTATTAGAGGTTTGGCATGGTCTCCCGTTATCTCTCCTGTGATAGCTGAAGTAACGATATTATTAGAGGTTTGGCATGGTCTCCCGTTATCTCTCCTGTGATAGCTGAAGTAACGATATTATTAGAGGTTTGGCATGGTCTCCCGTTATCTCTCCTGTGATAGCTGAAGTAACGTTATTATTAGAGGTTTGGCATGGTCTCCCGTTATCTCTCCTGTGATAGCTGAAGTAACGATATTATTGGAGGTTTGGCATGGTCTCCCGTTATCTCTCCTGTGATAGCTGAAGTAACGTTATTATTAGAGGTTTGGCATGGTCTCCCGTTATCTCTCCTGTGATAGCTGAAGTAACGTTGTTATTAGAGGTTTGGCATGGTCTCCCGTTATCTCTCCTGTGATAGCTGAAGTAATGATATTATTAGAGGTTTGGCATGGTCTCCCATTATCTCTCCTGTGATAGCTGAAGTAACGATATTATGGGAGGTTTGGCATGGTCTCCCGTTATCTCTCCTGTGATAGCTGAAGTAACGATATTATTAGAGGTTTGGCATGGTCTCCCGTTATCTCTCCTGTGATAGCTGAAGTAATGTTATTATTAGAGGTTTGGCATGGTCTCCCATTATCTCTCCTGTGATAGCTGAAGTAACGATATTATTAGAGGTTTGGCATGGTCTCCCGTTATCTCTCCTGTGATAGCTGAAGTAACGTTATTATTAGAGGTTTGGCATGGTCTCCCGTTATCTCCTGTGATAGCTGAAGTAACGTTATTATGAGAGGTTTGGCATGGTCTCCCGTTATCTCTCCTGTGATAGCTGAAGTAACGTTATTATTAGAGGTTTGGCATGGTCTCCCGTTATCTCTCCTGTGATAGCTGAAGTAACGATATTATTGGAGGTTTGGCATGGTCTCCCATTATCTCTCCTGTGATAGCTGAAGTAACGATATTATTAGAGGTTTGGCATGGTCTCCTGTTATCTCTCCTGTGATAGCTGAAGTAACGTTATTATTAGAGGTTTGGCATGGTCTCCCGTTATCTCTCCTGTGATAGCTGAAGTAACGTTATTATTAGAGGTTTGGCATGGTCTCCCGTTATCTCTCCTGTGATAGCTGAAGTAACGATATTATTGGAGGTTTGGCATGGTCTCCCATTATCTCTCCTGTGATAGCTGAAGTAACGATATTATTAGAGGTTTGGCATGGTCTCCTGTTATCTCTCCTGTGATAGCTGAAGTAATGTTATTATTGGAGGTTTGGCATGGTCTCCTGTTATCTCTCCTGTGATAGCTGAAGTAACGTTATTATTAGAGGTTTGGCATGGTCTCCCGTTATCTCTCCTGTGATAGCTGAAGTAACGATATTATTAGAGGTTTGGCATGGTCTCCCGTTATCTCTCCTGTGATAGCTGAAGTAACGTTATTATTAGAGGTTTGGCATGGTCTCCCGTTATCTCTCCTGTGATAGCTGAAGTAACGATATTATGGGAGGTTTGGCATGGTCTCCCGTTATCTCTCCTGTGATAACTAAAGGAACAAGATTATTGGAGGTTTGGCATGGTCTCCCGTTATCTCTCCTGTGATAGCTGAAGTAACGATATTATTGGAGGTTTGGCATGGTCTCCCATTATCTCTCCTGTGATAGCTGAAGTAACGATATTATTGGAGGTTTGGCATGGTCTCCCGTTATCTCTCCTGTGATAGCTGAAGTAACATTATTATTAGAGGTTTGGTATGGTCTCCCGTTATCTCTCCAGTGATAGCTGAAGTAACGATATTATTGGAGGTTTGGCATGGTCTCCCGTTATCTCTCCTGTGATAGCTGAAGTAACGATATTATGGGAGGTTTGGCATGGTCTCCCGTTATCTCTCCTGTGATAGCTGAAGTAACGATATTATTAGAGGTTTGGCATGGTCTCCCGTTATCTCTCCTGTGATAGCTGAAGTAACGATATTATGGGAGGTTTGGCATGGTCTCCCGTTATGTCTCCTGTGATAGCTGAAGTAACGATATTATTAGAGGTTTGGCATGGTCTCCCGTTATCTCTCCTGTGATAGCTGAAGTAACGTTATTATGAGAGGTTTGGCATGGTCTCCCGTTATCTCTCCTGTGATAGCTGAAGTAACGTTATTATTAGAGGTTTGGCATGGTCTCCCGTTATCTCTCCTGTGATAGCTGAAGTAACGTTATTATTAGAGGTTTGGCATGGTCTCCCGTTATCTCCTGTGATAGCTGAAGTAACGATATTATTGGAGGTTTGGCATGGTCTCCCGTTATCTCTCCTGTGATAGCTGAAGTAACGTTATTATTGGAGGTTTGGCATGGTCTCCCGTTATCTCTCCTGTGATAGCTGAAGTAACGTTATTATTAGAGGTTTGGCATGGTCTCCCGTTATCTCTCCTGTGATAGCTGAAGTAACAATATTATTGGAGGTTTGGCATGGTCTCCCGTTATCTCTCCTGTGAAAGCTGAAGTAACGATATTATTAGAGGTTTGGCATGGTCTCCCGTTATCTCTCCTGTGATAGCTGAAGTAACGATATTATTGGAGGTTTGGCATGGTCTCCCGTTATCTCTCCTGTGAAAGCTGAAGTAACGATATTATGGGAGGTTTGGCATGGTCTCCCGTTATCTCTCCTGTGATAACTAAAGGAACAAGATTAATGGACGTTTGGCATGGTCTCCCGTTATCTCTCCTGTGATAGCTGAAGTAACGATATTATTAGAGGTTTGGCATGGTCTCCCATTATCTCTCCTGTGATAGCTGAAATAACGTTATTATTAGAGGTTTGGCATGGTCTCCCGTTATCTCTCCTGTGATAGCTGAAGTAACGTTGTTATTAGAGGTTTGGCATGGTCTCCCGTTATCTCTCCTGTGATAGCTGAAGTAACGTTATTATTAGAGGTTTGGCATGGTCTCCCGTTATCTCTCCTGTGATAGCTGAAGTAACGATATTATTGGAGGTTTGGCATGGTCTCCCGTTATATCTCCTGTGATAGCTGAAGTAACGATATTATTGGAGGTTTGGCATGGTCTCCCGTTATCTCTCCTGTGATAGCTGAAGTAACGATATTATTAGAGGTTTGGCATGGTCTCCCGTTATCTCTCCTGTGATAGCTGAAGTAACGTTATTATTGGAGGTTTGGCATGGTCTCCCGTTATCTCTCCTGTGATAGCTGAAGTAACGATATTATTAGAGGTTTGGCATGGTCTCCCGTTATCTCTCCTGTGATAGCTGAAGTAACGTTATTATTGGAGGTTTGGCATGGTCTCCCGTTATCTCTCCTGTGATAGCTGAAGTAACGATATTATTAGAGGTTTGGCATGGTCTCCCATTATCTCTCCTGTGATAGCTGAAGTAACTATATTATTAGAGGTTTGGCATGGTCTCCCGTTATCTCTCCTGTGATAGCTGAAGTAACGATATTATTAGAGGTTTGGCATGGTCTCCCGTTATCTCTCCTGTGATAGCTGAAGTAACGATATTATTAGAGGTTTGGCATGGTCTCCCATTATCTCTCCTGTGATAGCTGAAGTAACGTTATTATTAGAGGTTTGGCATGGTCTCCCGTTATCTCTCCTGTGATAGCTGAAGTAACGTTATTATTAGAGGTTTGGCATGGTCTCCCGTTATCTCTCCTGTGATAGCTGAAGTAACGTTATTATTAGAGGTTTGGCATGGTCTCCCGTTATCTCTCCTGTGATAGCTGAAGTAACGATATTATTGGAGGTTTGGCATGGTCTCCCATTATCTCTCCTGTGATAGCTGAAGTAACGATATTATTAGAGGTTTGGCATGTTCTCCCGTTATCTCTCCTGTGATAGCTGAAGTAACGATATTATTAGAGGTTTGGCATGGTCTCCTGTTATCTCTCCTGTGATAGCTGAAGTAACGATATTATTAGAGGTTTGGCATGGTCTCCCGTTATCTCTCCTGTGATAGCTGAAGTAACGTTATTATTAGAGGTTTGGCATGGTCTCCCGTTATCTCTCCTGTGATAGCTGAAGTAACGATATTATTGGAGGTTTGGCATGGTCTCCCATTATCTCTCCTGTGATAGCTGAAGTAACGATATTATTAGAGGTTTGGCATGGTCTCCCGTTATATCTCCTGTGATAGCTGAAGTAACATTATTATTAGAGGTTTGGTATGGTCTCCCGTTATCTCTCCTGTGATAGCTGAAGTAACGATATTATTGGAGGTTTGGCATGGTCTCCCATTATCTCTCCTGTGATAGCTGAAGTAACGATATTATTGGAGGTTTGGCATGGTCTCCCGTTATCTCTCCTGTGATAGCTGAAGTAACATTATTATTAGAGGTTTGGTATGGTCTCCCGTTATCTCTCCTGTGATAGCTGAAGTAACGATATTATTGGAGGTTTGGCATGGTCTCCCGTTATCTCTCCTGTGATAGCTGAAGTAACGATATTATGGGAGGTTTGGCATGGTCTCCCGTTATCTCTCCTGTGATAGCTGAAGTAACGATATTATTAGAGGTTTGGCATGGTCTCCCGTTATCTCTCCTGTGATAGCTGAAGTAACGATATTATGGGAGGTTTGGCATGGTCTCCCGTTATCTCTCCTGTGATAGCTGAA
The DNA here is from genome assembly GCA_031769625.1 of Taudactylus pleione. Classification (NCBI taxonomy): domain Eukaryota; kingdom Metazoa; phylum Chordata; class Amphibia; order Anura; family Myobatrachidae; genus Taudactylus; species Taudactylus pleione. The sequence goes on from JAUIMM010003884.1 coordinate 15,804, forward strand.
GTAACGATATTATTAGAGGTTTGGCATGGTCTCCCGTTATCTCTCCTGTGATAGCTGAAGTAACGTTATTATGAGAGGTTTGGCATGGTCTCCCGTTATCTCTCCTGTGATAGCTGAAGTAACGTTATTATTAGAGGTTTGGCATGGTCTCCCGTTATCTCCTGTGATAGCTGAAGTAACGATATTATTGGAGGTTTGGCATGGTCTCCCGTTATCTCTCCTGTGATAGCTGAAGTAACGTTATTATTGGAGGTTTGGCATGGTCTCCCGTTATCTCTCCTGTGATAGCTGAAGTAACGTTATTATTAGAGGTTTGGCATGGTCTCCCGTTATCTCTCCTGTGATAGCTGAAGTAACGTTATTATTAGAGGTTTGGCATGGTCTCCCGTTATCTCTCCTGTGATAGCTGAAGTAACGATATTATTGGAGGTTTGGCATGGTCTCCCGTTATCTCTCCTGTGAAAGCTGAAGTAACTATATTATGGGAGGTTTGGCATGGTCTCCCGTTATCTCTCCTGTGATAACTAAAGGAACAAGATTATTGGAGGTTTGGCATGGTCTCCCGTTATCTCTCCTGTGATAGCTGAAGTAACGTTATTATTAGAGGTTTGGCATGGTCTCCCGTTATCTCTCCTGTGATAGCTGAAGTAACGATATTATTAGAGGTTTGGCATGGTCTCCCATTATCTCTCCTGTAATAGCTGAAGTAACGATATTATTAGAGGTTTGGCATGGTCTCCCGTTATCTCTCCTGTGATAGCTGAAGTAACGATATTATTAGAGGTTTGGCATGGTCTCCTGTTATCTCTCCTGTGATAGCTGAAGTAACGATATTATTAGAGGTTTGGCATGGTCTCCCGTTATCTCTCCTGTGATAGCTGAAGTAACATTATTATTAGAGGTTTGGCATGGTCTCCCGTTATCTCTCCTGTGATAGCTGAAGTAACGATATTATTCGAGGTTTGGCATGGTCTCCCGTTATCTCTCCTGTGATAGCTGAAGTAACGTTATTATTAGAGGTTTGGCATGGTCTCCCATTATCTCTCCTGTGATAGCTGAAGTAACGTTATTATTAGAGGTTTGGCATGGTCTCCCGTTATCTCTCCTGTGATAGCTGAAGTAACGATATTATTGGAGGTTTGGCATGGTCTCCCGTTATCTCTCCTGTGATAGCTGAAGTAACGTTATTATTAGAGGTTTGGCATGGTCTCCCGTTATCTCTCCTGTGATGACTAAAGGAACAAGATTATTGGAGGTTTGGCATGGTCTCCCGTTATCTCTCCTGTGATAGCTGAAGTAACGATATTATTAGAGGTTTGGCATGGTCTCCCGTTATCTCTCCTGTGATAGCTGAAGTAACGTTATTATTAGAGGTTTGGCATGGTCTCCCGTTATCTCTCCTGTGATGACTAAAGGAACAAGATTATTGGAGGTTTGGCATGGTCTCCCGTTATCTCTCCTGTGATAGCTAAAGTAACGTTATTATTAGAGGTTTGGCATGGTCTCCCGTTATCTCTCCTGTGATGACTAAAGGAACAAGATTATTGGAGGTTTGGCATGGTCTCCCGTTATCTTTCCTGTGATAGCTGAAGTAACTATATTATTGGAGGTTTGGCATGGTCTCCCGTTATCTCTCCTGTGATAGCTGAAGTAACGATATTATTGGAGGTTTGGCATGGTCTCCCGTTATCTCTCCTGTGATAGCTGAAGTAACGATATTATGGGAGGTTTGGCATGGTCTCCCGTTATCTCTCCTGTGATAGCTGAAGTAACTATATTATGGGAGGTTTGGCATGGTCTACCGTTATCTCTCCTGTGATAGCTGAAGTAACTATATTATGGGAGGTTTGGCATGGTCTCGTGTTTTCTCCTGTGATAGCTGAAGTAACGATATTATTAGAGGTTTGGCATGGTCTCCCGTTATCTCTCCTGTGATAGCTGAAGTAACGTTATTATTAGAGGTTTGGCATGGTCTCCCGTTATCTCTCCGGTGATAGCTGAAGTAACGATATTATTGGAGGTTTGGCATGGTCTCCCGTTATCTCTCCGGTGATAGCTGAAGTAACGATATTATTAGAGGTTTGGCATGGTCTCCCGTTATCTCTCCTGTGATAGCTGAAGTAACGTTATTATTAGAGGTTTGGCATGGTCTCCCGTTATCTCTCCGGTGATAGCTGAAGTAACGATATTATTGGAGGTTTGGCATGGTCTCCCGTTATCTCTCCTGTGATAGCTGAAGTAACGTTATTATTAGAGGTTTGGCATGGTCTCCCGTTATCTCTCCTGTGATAGCTGAAGTAACGATATTATTAGAGGTTTGGCATGGTCTCCCGTTATCTCTCCTGTGATAGCTGAAGTAACTATATTATGGGAGGTTTGGCATGGTCTCCTGTTTTCTCCTGTGATAGCTGAAGTAACGATATTATTAGATGTTTGGCATGGTCTCCCGTTATCTCTCCTGTGATAGCTGAAGTAACGTTATTATTAGAGGTTTGGCATGGTCTCCCGTTATCTCTCCGGTGATAGCTGAAGTAACGATATTATTGGAGGTTTGGCATGGTCTCCCGTTATCTCTCCTGTGATAGCTGAAGTAACGTTATTATTAGAGGTTTGGCATGGTCTCCCGTTATCTCTCCTGTGATAGCTGAAGTAACGATATTATTGGAGGTTTGGCATGGTCTCCCATTATCTCTCCTGTGATAGCTGAAGTAACGATATTATTGGAGGTTTGGCATGGTCTCCCGTTATCTCTCCTGTGATAGCTGAAGTAACATTATTATTAGAGGTTTGGTATGGTCTTCCGTTATCTCTCCTGTGATAGCTGAAGTAACGATATTATTGGATGGTCTCCCATTATCTCTCCTGTGATAGCTGAAGTAACGATATTATTGGAGGTTTGGCATGGTCTCCCGTTATCTCTCCTGTGAAAGCTGAAGTAACTATATTATGGGAGGTTTGGCATGGTCTCCCATTATCTCTCCTGTGATAGCTGAAGTAACGATATTATTAGAGGTTTGGCATGGTCTCCCGTTATCTCTCCTGTGATAGCTGAAGTAACGATATTATTGGAGGTTTGGCATGGTCTCCCGTTATCTCTCCTGTGATAGCTGAAGTAACGATATTATTGGAGGTTTGGCATGGTCTCCCGTTATCTCTCCTGTGATAACTAAAGGAACAAGATTATTGGAGGTTTGGCATGGTCTCCCGTTATCTCTCCTGTGATTGCTGAAGTAACGATATTATTAGAGGTTTGGCATGGTCTCCCGTTATCTCTCCTGTGATAGCTGAAGTAACGATATTATTAGAGGTTTGGCATGGTCTCCCATTATCTCTCCTGTGATGACTAAAGGAACAAGATAATTGGAGGTTTGGCATGGTCTCCCGTTATCTCTCCTGTGATGACTAAAGGAACAAGATTATTGGAGGTTTGGCATGGTCTCCCGTTATCTCCTGTGATAGCTGAAGTAACTATATTATGGGAGGTTTGGCATGGTCTCCCGTTATCTCTCCTGTGATAGCTGAAGTAACTATATTATGGGAGGTTTGGCATGGTCTCCCTTTATCTCTCCTGTGATAGCTGAAGTAACTATATTATTGGAGGTTTGGCATGGTCTCCTGTTTTCTCCTGTGATAGCTGAAGTAACGATATTATTGGAGGTTTGGCATGGTCTCCCGTTATCACTCCTGTGATAACTGAAGTAACGTTATTATTGGAGGTTTGCCATGGTCTCCCTTTATCTCCTGTGATAGCTGAAGTAACTACATTATGGGAGGTTTGGCATGGTCTCCTGTTATCTCTCCTGTGATAGCTGAAGTAACGATATTATTAGAGGTTTGGCATGGTCTCCCGTTATCTCTCCTGTGATAGCTGAAGTAACGTTGTTATTAGAGGTTTGGCATGGTCTCCCATTATCTCTCCTGTGATAGCTGAAGTAACGTTATTATTGGAGGTTTGGCATGGTCTCCCGTTATCTCTCCTGTGATAGCTGAAGTAACGATATTATTAGAGGTTTGCCATGGTCTCCCGTTATCTCTCCTGTGATAGCTGAAATAATGATATTATTGGAGGTTTGGCATGGTCTCCCGTTATCTCTCCTGTGATAGCTGAAGTAACGATATTATTAGAGGTTTGGCATGGTCTCCCGTTATCTCTCCTGTGATAGCTGAAGTAACGATATTATTGGAGGTTTGGCATGGTCTCCCGTTATCTCTCCTGTGATAGCTGAAGTAACGATATTATTAGAGGTTTGGCATGGTCTCCCGTTATCTCTCCTGTGATAGCTGAAGTAACGTTATTATTAGAGGTTTGGCATGGTCTCCCGTTATCTCTCCTGTGATAGCTGAAGTAACGATATTATTAGAGGTTTGGCATGGTCTCCCGTTATCTCTCCTGTGATAGCTGAAGTAACGTTATTATTAGAGGTTTGGCATGGTCTCCCGTTATCTCTCCTGTAATAGCTGAAGTAACGTTATTATTAGAGGTTTGGCATGGTCTCCCGTTATCTCTCCTGTGATAGCTGAAGTAACGATATTATTAGAGGTTTGGCATGGTCTCCCGTTAACTCTCCTGTGATAGCTGAAGTAACGATATTATTAGAGGTTTGGCATGGTCTCCCGTTATCTCTCCTGTGATAGCTGAAGTAACTATATTATTAGAGGTTTGGCATGGTCTCCCGTTAACTCTCCTGTAATAGCTGAAGTAACGATATTATTAGAGGTTTGGCATGGTCTCCCGTTATCTCTCCTGTGATAGCTGAAGTAACTATATTATTGGAGGTTTGGCATGGTCTCCCGTTATCTCTCCTGTGATAGCTGAAGTAACGATATTATTAGAGGTTTGGCATGGTCTCCCGTTATCTCTCCTGTGATAGCTGAAGTAATGATATTATTAGAGGTTTGGCATGGTCTCCCGTTAACTCTCCTGTAATAGCTGAAGTAACAATATTATTAGAGGTTTGGCATGGTCTCCCGTTATCTCTCCTGTGATAGCTGAAGTAACGATATTATTAGAGGTTTGGCATGGTCTCCCGTTATCTTTCCTGTGATAGCTGAAGTAACGATATTATTAGAGGTTTGGCATGGTCTCCCTTTATCTCTCCTGTGATAGCTGAAGTAACGATATTATTAGAGGTTTGGCATGGTCTCCCGTTATCTCTCCTGTGATAGCTGAAGTAACGATATTATTAGAGGTTTGGCATGGTCTCCCGTTATCTCTCCTGTGATAGCTGAAGTAACGATATTATTAGAGGTTTGGCATGGTCTCCCGTTATCTCTCCTGTGATAGCTGAAGTAACGTTATTATTAGAGGTTTGGCATGGTCTCCCGTTATCTCTCCTGTGATAGCTGAAGTAACGATATTATTAGAGGTTTGGCATGGTCTCCCGTTATCTCTCCTGTGATAGCTGAAGTAACGATATTATTAGAGGTTTGGCATGGTCTCCCATTATCTCTCCTGTGATAGCTGAAGTAACGATATTATTAGAGGTTTGGCATGGTCTCCCGTTATCTCTCCTGTGATAGCTGAAGTAACGATATTATTGGAGGTTTGGCATGGTCTCCCGTTATCTCTCCTGTGATAGCTGAAGTAACGTTATTATTAGAGGTTTGGCATGGTCTCCCATTATCTCTCCTGTGATAGCTGAAGTAACTATATTATGGGAGGTTTGGCATGGTCTCCCGTTATCTCTCCTGTGATAGCTGAAGTAACTATATTATGGGAGGTTTGGCATGGTCTCCCGTTATCTCTCCTGTGATAGCTGAAGTAACGATATTATTAGAGGTTTGGCATGGTCTCCCGTTATCTCTCCTGTGATAGCTGAAGTAACGATATTATTAGAGGTTTGGCATGGTCTCCCGTTATCTCTCCTGTGATAGCTGAAGTAACGATATTATTGGAGGTTTGGCATGGTCTCCCGTTATCTCTCCTGTGATAGCTGAAGTAACGATATTATTAGAGGTTTGGCATGGTCTCCCGTTATTTCTCCTGTGATAGCTGAAGTAACGATATTATTAGAGGTTTGGCATGGTCTCCCGTTATCTCTCCTGTGATAGCTGAAGTAACGATATTATTGGAGGTTTCGCATGGTCTCCCGTTATCTCTCCTGTGATAGCTGAAGTAACGATATTATGGGAGGTTTGGCATGGTCTTCCGTTATCTCTCCTGTGATAGCTGAAGTAACGTTATTATTAGAGGTTTGGCATGGTCTCCCGTTATCTCTCCTGTGATAGCTGAAGTAACGATATTATTGGAGGTTTGGCATGGTCTCCCGTTATCTCTCCTGTGATAGCTGAAGTAACGATATTATTAGAGGTTTGGCATGGTCTCCCGTTATCTCTCCTGTGATAGCTGAAGTAACGTTATTATTGGAGGTTTGGCATGGTCTCCCGTTATCTCTCCTGTGATAGCTGAAGTAACGATATTATTAGAGGTTTGGCATGGTCTCCCGTTATCTCTCCTGTGATAACTAAAGGAACAAGATTATTGGAGGTTTGGCATGGTCTCCCGTTATCTCTCCTGTGATTGCTGAAGTAACGATATTATTAGAGGTTTGGCATGGTCTCCCGTTATCTCTCCTGTGATAGCTGAAGTAACGATATTATTAGAGGTTTGGCATGGTCTCCCATTATCTCTCCTGTGATGACTAAAGGAACAAGATAATTGGAGGTTTGGCATGGTCTCCCGTTATCTCTCCTGTGATGACTAAAGGAACAAGATTATTGGAGGTTTGGCATGGTCTCCCGTTATCTCCTGTGATAGCTGAAGTAACTATATTATGGGAGGTTTGGCATGGTCTCCCGTTATCTCTCCTGTGATAGCTGAAGTAACTATATTATGGGAGGTTTGGCATGGTCTCCCTTTATCTCTCCTGTGATAGCTGAAGTAACTATATTATTGGAGGTTTGGCATGGTCTCCTGTTTTCTCCTGTGATAGCTGAAGTAACGATATTATTGGAGGTTTGGCATGGTCTCCCGTTATCACTCCTGTGATAACTGAAGTAACGTTATTATTGGAGGTTTGCCATGGTCTCCCTTTATCTCCTGTGATAGCTGAAGTAACTACATTATGGGAGGTTTGGCATGGTCTCCTGTTATCTCTCCTGTGATAGCTGAAGTAACGATATTATTAGAGGTTTGGCATGGTCTCCCGTTATCTCTCCTGTGATAGCTGAAGTAACGTTGTTATTAGAGGTTTGGCATGGTCTCCCATTATCTCTCCTGTGATAGCTGAAGTAACGTTATTATTGGAGGTTTGGCATGGTCTCCCGTTATCTCTCCTGTGATAGCTGAAGTAACGATATTATTAGAGGTTTGCCATGGTCTCCCGTTATCTCTCCTGTGATAGCTGAAGTAATGATATTATTGGAGGTTTGGCATGGTCTCCCGTTATCTCTCCTGTGATAGCTGAAGTAACGATATTATTAGAGGTTTGGCATGGTCTCCCGTTATCTCTCCTGTGATAGCTGAAGTAACGATATTATTGGAGGTTTGGCATGGTCTCCCGTTATCTCTCCTGTGATAGCTGAAGTAACGATATTATTGGAGGTTTGGCATGGTCTCCCGTTATCTCTCCTGTGATAGCTGAAGTAACGTTATTATTAGAGGTTTGGCATGGTCTCCCGTTATCTCTCCTGTGATAGCTGAAGTAACGATATTATTAGAGGTTTGGCATGGTCTCCCGTTATCTCTCCTGTGATAGCTGAAGTAACGTTATTATTAGAGGTTTGGCATGGTCTCCCGTTATCTCTCCTGTAATAGCTGAAGTAACGTTATTATTAGAGGTTTGGCATGGTCTCCCGTTATCTCTCCTGTGATAGCTGAAGTAACGATATTATTAGAGGTTTGGCATGGTCTCCCGTTAACTCTCCTGTGATAGCTGAAGTAACGATATTATTAGAGGTTTGGCATGGTCTCCCGTTATCTCTCCTGTGATAGCTGAAGTAACGATATTATTAGAGGTTTGGCATGGTCTCCCGTTAACTCTCCTGTAATAGCTGAAGTAACGATATTATTAGAGGTTTGGCATGGTCTCCCGTTATCTCTCCTGTGATAGCTGAAGTAACTATATTATTGGAGGTTTGGCATGGTCTCCCGTTATCTCTCCTGTGATAGCTGAAGTAACGATATTATTAGAGGTTTGGCATGGTCTCCCGTTATTTCTCCTGTGATAGCTGAAGTAACGATATTATTAGAGGTTTGGCATGGTCTCCCGTTAACTCTCCTGTAATAGCTGAAGTAACAATATTATTAGAGGTTTGGCATGGTCTCCCGTTATCTCTCCTGTGATAGCTGAAGTAACGATATTATTAGAGGTTTGGCATGGTCTCCCGTTATCTTTCCTGTGATAGCTGAAGTAACGATATTATTAGAGGTTTGGCATGGTCTCCCTTTATCTCTCCTGTGATAGCTGAAGTAACGATATTATTAGAGGTTTGGCATGGTCTCCCGTTATCTCTCCTGTGATAGCTGAAGTAACGATATTATTAGAGGTTTGGCATGGTCTCCCGTTATCTCTCCTGTGATAGCTGAAGTAACGATATTATTAGAGGTTTGGCATGGTCTCCCGTTATCTCTCCTGTGATAGCTGAAGTAACGTTATTATTAGAGGTTTGGCATGGTCTCCCGTTATCTCTCCTGTGATAGCTGAAGTAACGATATTATTAGAGGTTTGGCATGGTCTCCCGTTATCTCTCCTGTGATAGCTGAAGTAACGATATTATTAGAGGTTTGGCATGGTCTCCCATTATCTCTCCTGTGATAGCTGAAGTAACGATATTATTAGAGGTTTGGCATGGTCTCCCGTTATCTCTCCTGTGATAGCTGAAGTAACGATATTATTGGAGGTTTGGCATGGTCTCCCGTTATCTCTCCTGTGATAGCTGAAGTAACGTTATTATTAGAGGTTTGGCATGGTCTCCCATTATCTCTCCTGTGATAGCTGAAGTAACTATATTATGGGAGGTTTGGCATGGTCTCCCGTTATCTCTCCTGTGATAGCTGAAGTAACTATATTATGGGAGGTTTGGCATGGTCTCCCGTTATCTCTCCTGTGATAGCTGAAGTAACGATATTATTAGAGGTTTGGCATGGTCTCCCGTTATCTCTCCTGTGATAGCTGAAGTAACGATATTATTAGAGGTTTGGCATGGTCTCCCGTTATCTCTCCTGTGATAGCTGAAGTAACGATATTATTGGAGGTTTGGCATGGTCTCCCGTTATCTCTCCTGTGATAGCTGAAGTAACGATATTATTAGAGGTTTGGCATGGTCTCCCGTTATTTCTCCTGTGATAGCTGAAGTAACGATATTATTAGAGGTTTGGCATGGTCTCCCGTTATCTCTCCTGTGATAGCTGAAGTAACGATATTATTGGAGGTTTCGCATGGTCTCCCGTTATCTCTCCTGTGATAGCTGAAGTAACGATATTATGGGAGGTTTGGCATGGTCTCCCGTTATCTCTCCTGTGATAGCTGAAGTAACGTTATTATTAGAGGTTTGGCATGGTCTCCCGTTATCTCTCCTGTGATAGCTGAAGTAACGATATTATTGGAGGTTTGGCATGGTCTCCCATTATCTCTCCTGTGATAGCTGAAGTAACGATATTATTAGAGGTTTGGCATGGTCTCCCGTTATCTCTCCTGTGATAGCTGAAGTAACGTTATTATTGGAGGTTTGGCATGGTCTCCCGTTATCTCTCCTGTGATAGCTGAAGTAACGATATTATTAGAGGTTTGGCATGGTCTCCCGTTATCTCTCCTGTGATAGCTGATGTAACGATATTATTGGAGGTTTGGCATGGTCTCCCGTTATCTCTCCTGTGATAGCTGAAGTAACGTTATTATTAGAGGTTTGGCATGGTCTCCCGTTATCTCTCCTGTGATAGCTGAAGTAACGATATTATTGGAGGTTTGGCATGGTCTCCCGTTATCTCTCCTGTGATAGCTGAAGTAACGTTATTATTAGAGGTTTGGCATGGTCTCCCGTTATCTCTCCTGTGATAGCTGAAGTAACGTTATTATTGGAGGTTTGGCATGGTCTCCCGTTATCTCTCCTGTGATAGCTGAAGTAACGATATTATTAGAGGTTTGGCATGGTCTCCCGTTATCTCTCCTGTGATAGCTGAAGTAACGTTATTATTAGAGGTTTGGCATGGTCTCCCGTTATCTCTCCTGTGATAGCTGATGTAACGATATTATTGGAGGTTTGGCATGGTCTCCCGTTATCTCTCCTGTGATAGCTGAAGTAACGTTATTATTAGAGGTTTGGCATGGTCTCCCGTTATCTCTCCTGTGATAGCTGAAGTAACGATATTATTAGAGGTTTGGCATGGTCTCCCGTTATCACTCCTGTGATAGCTGATGTAACGATATTATTGGAGGTTTGGCATGGTCTCCCGTTATCTCTCCTGTGATAGCTGAAGTAACGATATTATTGGAGGTTTGGCATGGTCTCCCGTTATCTCTCCTGTGATAGCTGAAGTAACGATATTATTAGAGGTTTGGCATGGTCTCCCGTTATCACTCCTGTGATAGCTGAAGTAACGATATTATTAGAGGTTTGGCATGGTCTCCCGTTATCTCTCCTGTGATAGCTGAAGTAACGATATTATTAGAGGTTTGGCATGGTCTCCCGTTATCTCTCCTGTGATAGCTGAAGTAACGATATTATTAGAGGTTTGGCATGGTCTCCCGTTATCACTCCTGTGATAGCTGAAGTAACAATATTATTGGAGGTTTGGCATGGTCTCCCGTTATCTCTCCTGTGATAGCTGAAGTAACGATATTATTAGAGGTTTGGCATGGTCTCCCGTTATCTCTCCTGTGATAGCTGAAGTAATGTTATTATTGGAGGTTTGGCATGGTCTCCCGTTATCTCTCCTGTGATAGCTGAAGTAACGATATTATTAGAGGTTTGGCATGGTCTCCCGTTATCTCTCCTGTGATAGCTGAAGTAACGATATTATTAGAGGTTTGGCATGGTCTCCCGTTATCTCTCCTGTGATAGCTGAAGTAACTATATTATTGGAGGTTTGGCATGGTCTCCCGTTATCTCTCCTGTGATAGCTGAAGTAACGATATTATTAGAGGTTTGGCATGGTCTCCCGTTATCTCTTCTGTGATAGCTGAAGTAACGATATTATTGGAGGTTTGGCATGGTCTCCCGTTATCTCTCCTGTGATAGCTGAAGTAACGATATTATTAGAGGTTTGGCATGGTCTCCCGTTATCTCTCCTGTGATAGCTGAAGTAACGATATTATTAGAGGTTTGGCATGGTCTCCCGTTATCTCTCCTGTGATAGCTGAAGTAACGATATTATTGGAGGTTTGGCATGGTCTCCCGTTATCTCTCCTGTGATAGCTGAAGTAGCGATATTATGGGAGGTTTGGCATGGTCTCCCGTTATCTCTCCTGTGATAGCTGAAGTAACGTTATTATTAGAGGTTTGGCATGGTATCCCGTTATCTCTCCTGTGATAGCTGAAGTAACGATATTATTGGAGGTTTGGCATGGTCTCCCATTATCTCTCCTGTGATAGCTGAAGTAACGATATTATTAGAGGTTTGGCATGGTCTCCCGTTATCTCTCCTGTGATAGCTGAAGTAACGTTATTATTGGAGGTTTGGCATGGTCTCCCGTTATCTCTCCTGTGATAGCTGAAGTAACGATATTATTAGAGGTTTGGCATGGTCTCCCGTTATCTCTCCTGTGATAGCTGATGTAACGATATTATTGGAGGTTTGGCATGGTCTCCCGTTATCTCTCCTGTGATAGCTGAAGTAACGTTATTATTAGAGGTTTGGCATGGTCTCCCGTTATCTCTCCTGTGATAGCTGAAGTAACGATATTATTGGAGGTTTGGCATGGTCTCCCGTTATCTCTCCTGTGATAGCTGAAGTAACGTTATTATTAGAGGTTTGGCATGGTCTCCCGTTATCTCTCCTGTGATAGCTGAAGTAACGTTATTATTGGAGGTTTGGCATGGTCTCCCGTTATCTCTCCTGTGATAGCTGAAGTAACGATATTATTAGAGGTTTGGCATGGTCTCCCGTTATCTCTCCTGTGATAGCTGAAGTAACGTTATTATTAGAGGTTTGGCATGGTCTCCCGTTATCTCTCCTGTGATAGCTGATGTAACGATATTATTGGAGGTTTGGCATGGTCTCCCGTTATCTCTCCTGTGATAGCTGAAGTAACGTTATTATTAGAGGTTTGGCATGGTCTCCCGTTATCTCTCCTGTGATAGCTGAAGTAACGATATTATTAGAGGTTTGGCATGGTCTCCCGTTATCACTCCTGTGATAGCTGATGTAACGATATTATTGGAGGTTTGGCATGGTCTCCCGTTATCTCTCCTGTGATAGCTGAAGTAACGATATTATTGGAGGTTTGGCATGGTCTCCCGTTATCTCTCCTGTGATAGCTGAAGTAACGATATTATTAGAGGTTTGGCATGGTCTCCCGTTATCTCTCCTGTGATAGCTGAAGTAACGATATTATTAGAGGTTTGGCATGGTCTCCCGTTATCTCTCCTGTGATAGCTGAAGTAACGATATTATTAGAGGTTTGGCATGGTCTCCCGTTATCTCTCCTGTGATAGCTGAAGTAACGATATTATTAGAGGTTTGGCATGGTCTCCCGTTATCACTCCTGTGATAGCTGAAGTAACAATATTATTGGAGGTTTGGCATGGTCTCCCGTTATCTCTCCTGTGATAGCTGAAGTAACGATATTATTAGAGGTTTGGCATGGTCTCCTGTTATCTCTCCTGTGATAGCTGAAGTAATGTTATTATTGGAGGTTTGGCATGGTCTCCCGTTATCTCTCCTGTGATAGCTGAAGTAACGATATTATTAGAGGTTTGGCATGGTCTCCCGTTATCTCTCCTGTGATAGCTGAAGTAACGATATTATTAGAGGTTTGGCATGGTCTCCCGTTATCTCTCCTGTGATAGCTGAAGTAACTATATTATTGGAGGTTTGGCATGGTCTCCCGTTATCTCTCCTGTGATAGCTGAAGTAACGATATTATTAGAGGTTTGGCATGGTCTCCCGTTATCTCTCCTGTGATAGCTGAAGTAACGATATTATTAGAGGTTTGGCATGGTCTCCCGTTAACTCTCCTGTAATAGCTGAAGTAACGATATTATTAGAGGTTTGGCATGGTCTCCCGTTATCTCTCCTGTGATAGCTGAAGTAACGATATTATTAGAGGTTTGGCATGGTCTCCCGTTATCTCTCCTGTGATAGCTGAAGTAACGATATTATTAGAGGTTTGGCATGGTCTCCCTTTATCTCTCCTGTGATAGCTGAAGTAACGATATTATTAGAGGTTTGGCATGGTCTCCCGTTATCTCTCCTGTGATAGCTGAAGTAACGATATTATTAGAGGTTTGGCATGGTCTCCCGTTATCTCTCCTGTGATAGCTGAAGTAACGATATTATTAGAGGTTTGGCATGGTCTCCCGTTATCTCTCCTGTGATAGCTGAAGTAACGTTATTATTAGAGGTTTGGCATGGTCTCCCGTTATCTCTCCTGTGATAGCTGAAGTAACGATATTATTAGAGGTTTGGCATGGTCTCCCGTTATCTCTCCTGTGATAGCTGAAGTAACGATATTATTAGAGGTTTGGCATGGTCTCCCATTATCTCTCCTGTGATAGCTGAAGTAACGATATTATTAGAGGTTTGGCATGGTCTCCCGTTATCTCTCCTGTGATAGCTGAAGTAACGATATTATTGGAGGTTTGGCATGGACTCCCGTTATCTCTCCTGTGATAGCTGAAGTAACGTTATTATTAGAGGTTTGGCATGGTCTCCCATTATCTCTCCTGTGATAGCTGAAGTAACTATATTATGGGAGGTTTGGCATGGTCTCCCGTTATCTCTCCTGTGATAGCTGAAGTAACTATATTATGGGAGGTTTGGCATGGTCTCCCGTTATCTCTCCTGTGATAGCTGAAGTAACGATATTATTAGAGGTTTGGCATGGTCTCCCGTTATCTCTCCTGTGATAGCTGAAGTAACGATATTATTAGAGGTTTGGCATGGTCTCCCGTTATCTCTCCTGTGATAGCTGAAGTAACGATATTATTGGAGGTTTGGCATGGTCTCCCGTTATCTCTCCTGTGATAGCTGAAGTAACGATATTATTAGAGGTTTGGCATGGTCTCCCGTTATCTCTCCTGTGATAGCTGAAGTAACGATATTATTAGAGGTTTGGCATGGTCTCCCGTTATCTCTCCTGTGATAGCTGAAGTAACGATATTATTGGAGGTTTGGCATGGTCTCCCGTTATCTCTCCTGTGATAGCTGAAGTAACGATATTATGGGAGGTTTGGCATGGTCTCCCGTTATCTCTCCTGTGATAGCTGAAGTAACGTTATTATTAGAGGTTTGGCATGGTCTCCCGTTATCTCTCCTGTGATAGCTGAAGTAACGATATTATTGGAGGTTTGGCATGGTCTCCCGTTATCTCTCCTGTGATAGCTGAAGTAACGATATTATTAGAGGTTTGGCATGGTCTCCCGTTATCTCTCCTGTGATAGCTGAAGTAACGTTATTATTGGAGGTTTGGCATGGTCTCCCGTTATCTCTCCTGTGATAGCTGAAGTAACGATATTATTAGAGGTTTGGCATGGTCTCCCGTTATCTCTCCTGTGATAGCTGATGTAACGATATTATTGGAGGTTTGGCATGGTCTCCCGTTATCTCTCCTGTGATAGCTGAAGTAACGTTATTATTAGAGGTTTGGCATGGTCTCCCGTTATCTCTCCTGTGATAGCTGAAGTAACGATATTATTAGAGGTTTGGCATGGTCTCCCGTTATCTCTCCTGTGATAGCTGAAGTAACGTTATTATTAGAGGTTTGGCATGGTCTCCCGTTATCTCTCCTGTGATAGCTGAAGTAACGTTATTATTGGAGGTTTGGCATGGTCTCCCGTTATCTCTCCTGTGATAGCTGAAGTAACGATATTATTAGAGGTTTGGCATGGTCTCCCGTTATCTCTCCTGTGATAGCTGAAGTAACGTTATTATTAGAGGTTTGGCATGGTCTCCCGTTATCTCTCCTGTGATAGCTGATGTAACGATATTATTGGAGGTTTGGCATGGTCTCCCGTTATCTCTCCTGTGATAGCTGAAGTAACGTTATTATTAGAGGTTTGGCATGGTCTCCCGTTATCTCTCCTGTGATAGCTGAAGTAACGATATTATTAGAGGTTTGGCATGGTCTCCCGTTATCACTCCTGTGATAGCTGATGTAACGATATTATTGGAGGTTTGGCATGGTCTCCCGTTATCTCTCCTGTGATAGCTGAAGTAACGATATTATTGGAGGTTTGGCATGGTCTCCCGTTATCTCTCCTGTGATAGCTGAAGTAACGATATTATTAGAGGTTTGGCATGGTCTCCCGTTATCACTCCTGTGATAGCTGAAGTAACGATATTATTAGAGGTTTGGCATGGTCTCCCGTTATCTCTCCTGTGATAGCTGAAGTAACGATATTATTAGAGGTTTGGCATGGTCTCCCGTTATCTCTCCTGTGATAGCTGAAGTAACGATATTATTAGAGGTTTGGCATGGTCTCCCGTTATCACTCCTGTGATAGCTGAAGTAACAATATTATTGGAGGTTTGGCATGGTCTCCCGTTATCTCTCCTGTGATAGCTGAAGTAACGATATTATTAGAGGTTTGGCATGGTCTCCTGTTATCTCTCCTGTGATAGCTGAAGTAATGTTATTATTGGAGGTTTGGCATGGTCTCCCGTTATCTCTCCTGTGATAGCTGAAGTAACGATATTATTAGAGGTTTGGCATGGTCTCCCGTTATCTCTCCTGTGATAGCTGAAGTAACGTTATTATTAGAGGTTTGGCATGGTCTCCCGTTATCTCTCCTGTGATAGCTGAAGTAACGTTGTTATTAGAGGTTTGGCATGGTCTCCCTTTATCTCTCCTGTGATAGCTGAAGTAACGATATTATTAGAGGTTTGGCATGGTCTCCCGTTATCTCTCCTGTGATAGCTGAAGTAACGATATTATTAGAGGTTTGGCATGGTCTCCCGTTATCTCTCCTGTGATAGCTGAAGTAACTATATTATTAGAGGTTTGGCATGGTCTCCCGTTATCTCTCCTGTGATAGCTGAAGTAACGATATTATTAGAGGTTTGGCATGGTCTCCCGTTATCTCTCCTGTGATAGCTGAAGTAACGTTATTATTAGAGGTTTGGCATGGTCTCCCGTTATCTCTCCTGTGATAGCTGAAGTAACGTTATTATGGGAGGTTTGGCATGGTCTCCTGTTATCTCTCCTGTGATAGCTGAAGTAACGATATTATTGGAGGTTTGGCATGGTCTCCCGTTATCTGTCCTGTGATAGCTGAAGTAACTATATTATGGGAGGTTTGGCATTGTCTCCCGTTATCTCTCCTGTGATAGCTGAAGTAACGATATTATTGGAGGTTTGGCATGGTCTCCCGTTATCTCTCCTGTGATAGCTGAAGTAACGATATTATTAGAGGTTTGGCATGGTCTCCCATTATCTGTCCTGTGATAGCTGAAGTAATGTTATTATTGGAGGTTTGGCATGGTCTCCCGTTATCTCTCCTGTGATAGCTGAAGTAACTATATTATTGGAGGTTTGGCATGGTCTCCTGTTATCTCTCCTGTGATAGCTGAAGTAACGTTGTTATTAGAGGTTTGGCATGGTCTCCCCTTATCTCTCCTGTGATAGCTGAAGTAACGATATTATTGGAGGTTTGGCATGGTCTCCCGTTATCACTCCTGTGATAGCTGAAGTAACGTTATTATTAGAGGTTTGCCATGGTCTCCCGTTATCTCTCCTGTGATAGCTGAAGTAACGTTGTTATTAGAGGTTTGGCATGGTCTCCTGTTATCTCTCCTGTGATAGCTGAAGTAACATTATTATTAGATGGTCTCCCATTATCTCTCCTGTGATAGCTGAAGTAACGATATTATGGGAGGTTTGGCATGGTCTCCCTTTATCTCTCCTGTGATAGCTGAAGTAACGATATTATTAGAGGTTTGGCATGGTCTCCCGTTATCTCTCCTGTGATAGCTGAAGTAACGATATTATTAGAGGTTTGGCATGGTCTCCCGTTATCTCTCCTGTGATAGCTGAAGTAACTATATTATGGGAGGTTTGGCATGGTCTCCCGTTATCTCTCCTGTGATAGCTGAAGTAACATTATTATTAGAGGTTTGGCATGGTCTCCCGTTATCTCTCCTGTGATAGCTGAAGTAACGATATTATTAGAGGTTTGGCATGGTCTCCCGTTATCTCTCCTGTGATAGCTGAAGTAACGATATTATTAGAGGTTTGGCATGGTCTCCCGTTATCTCTCCTGTGATAGCTGAAGTAACGATATTATTAGAGGTTTGGCATGGTCTCCCATTATCTCTCCTGTGATAGCTGAAGTAACGATATTATTGGAGGTTTGGCATGGTCTCCCGTTATCTCTCCTGTGATAGCTGAAGTAACGATATTATTAGAGGTTTGGCATGGTCTCCCATTATCTGTCCTGTGATAGCTGAAGTAACGATATTATGGGAGGTTTGGCATGGTCTCCTGTTATCTCTCCTGTGATAGCTGAAGTAACGATATTATTAGAGGTTTGGCATGGTCTCCCGTTATCTCTCCTGTGATAGCTGAAGTAACGATATTATTGGAGGTTTGGCATGGTCTCCCGTTATCTCTCCTGTGATAGCTGAAGTAACGATATTATTAGAGGTTTGGCATGGTCTCCCGTTATCTCTCCTGTGATAGCTGAAGTAACGATATTATTAGAGGTTTGGCATGGTCTCCCGTTATCTGTCCTGTGATAGCTGAAGTAACGATATTATGGGAGGTTTGGCATGGTCTCCTGTTATCTCTCCTGTGATAGCTGAAGTAACGTTATTATTAGAGGTTTGGCATGGTCTCCCGTTATCTCTCCTGTGATAGCTGAAGTAACGTTGTTATTAGAGGTTTGGCATGGTCTCCCTTTATCTCTCCTGTGATAGCTGAAGTAACGATATTATTAGAGGTTTGGCATGGTCTCCCGTTATCTCTCCTGTGATAGCTGAAGTAACGATATTATTAGAGGTTTGGCATGGTCTCCCGTTATCTCTCCTGTGATAGCTGAAGTAACTATATTATTAGAGGTTTGGCATGGTCTCCCGTTATCTCTCCTGTGATAGCTGAAGTAACGATATTATTAGAGGTTTGGCATGGTCTCCCGTTATCTCTCCTGTGATAGCTGAAGTAACGTTATTATTAGAGGTTTGGCATGGTCTCCCGTTATCTCTCCTGTGATAGCTGAAGTAACGTTATTATGGGAGGTTTGGCATGGTCTCCTGTTATCTCTCCTGTGATAGCTGAAGTAACGATATTATTGGAGGTTTGGCATGGTCTCCCGTTATCTGTCCTGTGATAGCTGAAGTAACTATATTATGGGAGGTTTGGCATTGTCTCCCGTTATCTCTCCTGTGATAGCTGAAGTAACGATATTATTGGAGGTTTGGCATGGTCTCCCGTTATCTCTCCTGTGATAGCTGAAGTAACGATATTATTAGAGGTTTGGCATGGTCTCCCATTATCTGTCCTGTGATAGCTGAAGTAATGTTATTATTGGAGGTTTGGCATGGTCTCCCGTTATCTCTCCTGTGATAGCTGAAGTAACTATATTATTGGAGGTTTGGCATGGTCTCCTGTTATCTCTCCTGTGATAGCTGAAGTAACGTTGTTATTAGAGGTTTGGCATGGTCTCCCGTTATCTCTCCTGTGATAGCTGAAGTAACGATATTATTGGAGGTTTGGCATGGTCTCCCGTTATCACTCCTGTGATAGCTGAAGTAACGTTATTATTAGAGGTTTGCCATGGTCTCCCGTTATCTCTCCTGTGATAGCTGAAGTAACGTTGTTATTAGAGGTTTGGCATGGTCTCCTGTTATCTCTCCTGTGATAGCTGAAGTAACATTATTATTAGATGGTCTCCCATTATCTCTCCTGTGATAGCTGAAGTAACGTTATTATTAGAGGTTTGGCATGGTCTCCCATTATCTCTCCTGTGATAGCTGAAGTAACTATATTATGGGAGGTTTGGCATGGTCTCCCGTTATCTCTCCTGTGATAGCTGAAGTAACTATATTATGGGAGGTTTGGCATGGTCTCCCGTTATCTCTCCTGTGATAGCTGAAGTAACGATATTATTAGAGGTTTGGCATGGTCTCCCGTTATCTCTCCTGTGATAGCTGAAGTAACGATATTATTAGAGGTTTGGCATGGTCTCCCGTTATCTCTCCTGTGATAGCTGAAGTAACGATATTATTGGAGGTTTGGCATGGTCTCCCGTTATCTCTCCTGTGATAGCTGAAGTAACGATATTATTAGAGGTTTGGCATGGTCTCCCGTTATCTCTCCTGTGATAGCTGAAGTAACGATATTATTAGAGGTTTGGCATGGTCTCCCGTTATCTCTCCTGTGATAGCTGAAGTAACGATATTATTGGAGGTTTGGCATGGTCTCCCGTTATCTCTCCTGTGATAGCTGAAGTAACGATATTATGGGAGGTTTGGCATGGTCTCCCGTTATCTCTCCTGTGATAGCTGAAGTAACGTTATTATTAGAGGTTTGGCATGGTCTCCCGTTATCTCTCCTGTGATAGCTGAAGTAACGATATTATTGGAGGTTTGGCATGGTCTCCCGTTATCTCTCCTGTGATAGCTGAAGTAACGATATTATTAGAGGTTTGGCATGGTCTCCGTTATCTCTCCTGTGATAGCTGAAGTAACGTTATTATTGGAGGTTTGGCATGGTCTCCCGTTATCTCTCCTGTGATAGCTGAAGTAACGATATTATTAGAGGTTTGGCATGGTCTCCCGTTATCTCTCCTGTGATAGCTGATGTAACGATATTATTGGAGGTTTGGCATGGTCTCCCGTTATCTCTCCTGTGATAGCTGAAGTAACGTTATTATTAGAGGTTTGGCATGGTCTCCCGTTA
The DNA here is from genome assembly GCA_031769625.1 of Taudactylus pleione. NCBI lineage: Eukaryota > Metazoa > Chordata > Amphibia > Anura > Myobatrachidae > Taudactylus > Taudactylus pleione. Next base: position 35,798 of record JAUIMM010003884.1, read on the forward strand.
TCTCTCCTGTGATAGCTGAAGTAACGATATTATTAGAGGTTTGGCATGGTCTCCCGTTATCTCTCCTGTGATAGCTGAAGTAACGTTATTATTAGAGGTTTGGCATGGTCTCCCGTTATCTCTCCTGTGATAGCTGAAGTAACGTTATTATTGGAGGTTTGGCATGGTCTCCCGTTATCTCTCCTGTGATAGCTGAAGTAACGATATTATTAGAGGTTTGGCATGGTCTCCCGTTATCTCTCCTGTGATAGCTGAAGTAACGTTATTATTAGAGGTTTGGCATGGTCTCCCGTTATCTCTCCTGTGATAGCTGATGTAACGATATTATTGGAGGTTTGGCATGGTCTCCCGTTATCTCTCCTGTGATAGCTGAAGTAACGTTATTATTAGAGGTTTGGCATGGTCTCCCGTTATCTCTCCTGTGATAGCTGAAGTAACGATATTATTAGAGGTTTGGCATGGTCTCCCGTTATCACTCCTGTGATAGCTGATGTAACGATATTATTGGAGGTTTGGCATGGTCTCCCGTTATCTCTCCTGTGATAGCTGAAGTAACGATATTATTGGAGGTTTGGCATGGTCTCCCGTTATCTCTCCTGTGATAGCTGAAGTAACGATATTATTAGAGGTTTGGCATGGTCTCCCGTTATCACTCCTGTGATAGCTGAAGTAACGATATTATTAGAGGTTTGGCATGGTCTCCCGTTATCTCTCCTGTGATAGCTGAAGTAACGATATTATTAGAGGTTTGGCATGGTCTCCCGTTATCTCTCCTGTGATAGCTGAAGTAACGATATTATTAGAGGTTTGGCATGGTCTCCCGTTATCACTCCTGTGATAGCTGAAGTAACAATATTATTGGAGGTTTGGCATGGTCTCCCGTTATCTCTCCTGTGATAGCTGAAGTAACGATATTATTAGAGGTTTGGCATGGTCTCCTGTTATCTCTCCTGTGATAGCTGAAGTAATGTTATTATTGGAGGTTTGGCATGGTCTCCCGTTATCTCTCCTGTGATAGCTGAAGTAACGATATTATTAGAGGTTTGGCATGGTCTCCCGTTATCTCTCCTGTGATAGCTGAAGTAACGTTATTATTAGAGGTTTGGCATGGTCTCCCGTTATCTCTCCTGTGATAGCTGAAGTAACGTTGTTATTAGAGGTTTGGCATGGTCTCCCTTTATCTCTCCTGTGATAGCTGAAGTAACGATATTATTAGAGGTTTGGCATGGT
>JAUIMM010003885.1:0-28405 GCA_031769625.1 Taudactylus pleione
TCCCTTACCCATCCCAAAGGAAATGCTAGGTTAAGTAAGGATCCTGGCACCAGTATCCCGACCGTCGGCATCCTGAAGGTAAGTATCGGGGTGCTAGGGGGAGGTTAGCGTTAGGTAGCAGGGTTAGAGTTAGGCATTAGGGGGAGGGTTAGGCACCGGGTAGAGAGTGTTAGGATTAGGGTGCGGGGAAGGGGAGGTTAGGTTTAGGCACTAGGGGGAGGTTAGGTTTAGGCACCGAGGAGGACAGGTTAGAGTAGGGGTTGGGAAAATACTCACCAGCCGTTCTTATGGGTGTCGGTATTCTGGTTGTCGGGATGCAGCTGTCGGTATTCTGGGCACTGGTATAATGGACAAACACTCACAATGACAGGTAATGCTCCCCCCCTCCTCTGAACTATTTACTGCCCATTACACCAATACATTCATCATAGAAAATAGTTACTGTGCTGACTGCTGCCCTGCTGCCTCCCTTCTCTACATTCTCTCTGACTGCGAGGTCACTGGTCAGGACACAGGAGTCATGCTGGGAACAAGCAGGGACAGTGTACAAACTACTTGTCACTATTCAAGTGTAATCAACAGTGTTTGGATACACTTGTAAAGTGGCAAATGTTTTGCAGACTGTCTCTGCTTGTTCCCAGTGTGACGATGTTTCATGGATGGGACTGTGGGAAGAGCTCAGCCGCACTTTTCTCTACGTTATAGGCTGCCGGTCATACAGTGTGACAGGTGCAGCGGCAGCAGTAACAAGTGTCTCAGCAGCAGCTGCATTGAGAGCGCCTCTCCAGCCTGGCGCCTCCCTGCAGTGCAGGAACTGCTGAGTGGGTTGCTCCGGCCAGTCTCTCCCTTCCTGATGCTGTTACTCTCCCTGGCAGTTGCTGGGGACCGTGCTGTCAGGTATATTTATGGGAGGAGAGCTGTGAGAAGTAGGTCTGGCAGTATCAATGATGGTTGATGACAGTGTATTATTACTATATTAATTTATTTGGGTTTTTACCTGAGCTAATACTCTAATGCCCTTATGAACTGGTGGGTGAACTTGGTCTTCATAAGCAAACAGTTTTATTGTTCTTAATGACCAACAGTAAGTATCACTTAGTTCAGGGGTGAGGAACCTTTTTTCTGCTGAGGGCCATATTGATATATATAACATTTGCGGGCCCGGTGCCAGCCACACCCCCTCCGTGTGACATCACATAGGGGCGGGGCCATAATCACCAGCGATTACAGCAATGCCCAGAGCATCCTCAGGATGCACCGGGGGAGCTGTAAGGGCAGCGGTGTGACCGACTAGAGCGTCCTAAGGACCCTCCAGGCGGCACTGCTGCATAGATTCTGGCTGCAGGGTGCCGTTCTAGGCACCCTAGCAATATGAGGCTAGCAGAAAAAAGCTCAGAGGGCCAGACCAAATGATTCCGAGGGCCTTATATGGCCCCCAGGCAGGAGGATCCCCATCACTGTCTTAGACAATCCCACAATATGTTACAACTTATAACAGGAATAATTTTAACTTTCCAACTAACTATATTTTATACTGCAGTATAAATAATATTTACACGTTACAAAGTATCCTAGGTGGACAGGTCCCAAATTACGAGCTCGGTGGTGCACTGAGATGATTGCTCCCTTTAGTTCAGCAATAGTCCCGCTAGGGCACTCAACAATAGCTGTAGACTTCCAATGATATTAAATGCTATGATGAAGCTCCTCCAAAGGGATGACGCAGCTCCCTGTGTAATAACTACACTGTTGCTAATAAATTTGCGCCCTCCCACCCATATTCCTTAAAGTACAAGCACGACGAAAAGCTGTGGTCTCACAAGTAAGGGGCTTGACAACACATTCGGACCCCCAATTTAAATTACGCCACATGCAGCACAATCTTATTACACCATGTAGTGCCCGAATTCACATTACACCAAATAGTAGTGTCCCTTATTCACATTACGCCACATACTAGTGCCCCTTATTCACAATACGCCACACAGTAGTGCCCCTTATACACATGCCACAGTAGTAGTGCCCCTTATACACATAATGCCACAGTAGTAGTGCCCCTTATTCACGTTAAGCAACACAGTAGTGCCCCTTATACACATAATGCCACAGTAGTAGTGCCCTTTAATTCACGTTACGCTACACAGTAGTGCCCCTTATACACATTACCCACACAGTAGTGCCCCTTATACACATAATGCAATAGTAGTAGTGCCCCTTATACACATGTCACAGTAGTAGTGCCCCTTATTCACAATACGCTACACAGTAGTGCCCCTTATACACATGCCACAGTAGTAGTGCCCCTTATACACATAATGCCACAGTAGTAGTGCCCCTTATTCACGTTAAGCTACACAGTAGTGCCCCTTATACACATAATACCACAGTAGTAGTGCCCTTTAATTCATGTTACGCTACACAGTAGTGCCCCTTATACACATTACCCACACAGTAGTGCCCCTTATACACATAATGCAATAGTAGCAGTGCCCCTTATTCACGTTATGCTACAGAGTAGTGCCCCTTATACACATGTCACAGTAGTAGTGCCCCTTATTCACGTTATGTTACAGAGTAGTGCCCTTTATACACATGCCACAGTAGTAGTGCCCCTTATTCACGTTATGCTAGAGTAGTGCCTCTTATACACATAATGCCACAGTAGTAGTGCCTCTTATACACATGCCACAGTAGTAGTGCCCCTTATTCACGTTATGCTACAGAGTAGCGCCCCTTATACACATAATGCCACAGTAGTAGTGCCCTTTATTCATGTTACGCTACACAGTAGTGCCCCTTATACACATTACCCACATAGTAGTGCCCTTTAATCACATTACACTACACAGTAGTGCCCCTTATACACATAATGCCATAGTAGTAGTGCCCCTTATTCACGTTAGAGTAGTGCCTCTTATACACATGCTACAGTAGTAGTGCCCCTTATTCATGTTATGCTACAGAGTAGTGCCTCTTATACACATGCCACAGTAGTAGCACCCCTTATTCACGTTATACGCAGCTGCCATTTTCCTGTCGCTTGCGCATGCTCAGTACAGGGAAAATGGCCGCCGTGGCCATTTTTCCGGTGCCCTGTGCATGCACCATGTGCATGTGTAGTGCCTCTTATACACATGCCACAGTCGTAGTGCCCCTTATTCACGTTATGCTACAGAGTAGTGCCTCTTATACACATAATGCCACAGTAGTAGTGCCTCTTATACACATGCCACAGTAGTAGTGCCCCTAATAAACATGCCACAGTAGTAGTGCCCCTTATTATACTCATGTCACAGTAGTAGTGCCTCTTATTATACACGTCACAGTAGTAGTGCCTCTTATTATACACATGTCACAGTAGTAGTGCCCCTTATTATACACACGTCACATTAATAGTGCCCCTTATTATACACACGTCACAGTAGTAGTGCCTCTTATTATACACACGCCACAGTAGTAGTGCCTATTATTATACACACGTCACAGTAGTAGTGCCTCTTATTATACACACGCCACAGTAGTAGTGCCTATTATTATACACATGTCACAGTAGTAGTGCCTCTTATTATACACATGTCACAGTAGTAGTGCCTCTTATTATACACATGTCACAGTAGTAGCGCCCCTTATTATGCACATGTCACAGTAGTAGCGCCTCTTATTATGCACGTCACAGTAGTAGCGCCTCTTATTATACACATGTCACAGTAGTAGCGCCCCTTATTATACACATGTCACAGTAGTAGTGCCCCTTATTATACACGTCACAGTAGTAGTGCCCCTTATTATACACGTCACAGTAGTAGTGCCCCTTATTATACACGTCACAGTAGTAGTGCCTCTTATTATACACATGTCACAGTAGTAGTGCCTCTTATTATACACATGTCACAGTAATAGTGCCCCTTATTATGCACATGTCACAGTAGTAGTGCCTCTTATTACGCACATGTCACAGTAGTAGTGCCCCTTATTATACACGTCACAGTAGTAGTGCCTCTTATTATGCACATGTCACAGTAATAGTGCCCCTTATTATGCACATGTCACAGTAGTAGTGCCTCTTATTATACACATGTCACAGTAGTAGTGCCTCTTATTATACACATGTCACAGTAGTAGTGCCCCTTATTATACACGTCACAGTAGTAGTGCCCCTTATTATACACATGTCACAGTAGTAGTGCCCCTTATTATACACGTCACAGTAGTAGTGCCTCTTATTATACACGTCACAGTAGTAGTGCCTCTTATTATACACATGTCACAGTAGTAGTGCCCCTTATTATACACGTCACAGTAGTAGTGCCCCTTATTATACACATGTCACAGTAGTAGTGCCCCTTATTATACACATGTCACAGTAGTAGTGCCTCTTATTATACACATGTCACAGTAGTAGTGCCTCTTATTATACACGTCACAGTAGTAGTGCGCCTTATTATACACATGTCACAGTAGTAGTGCCCCTTATTATACACGTCACAGTAGTAGTGCCTCTTATTATACACATGTCACAGTAGTAGTGCCTCTTATTATACACGTCACAGTAATAGTGCCTCTTATTATGCACATGTCACAGTAATAGTGCCCCTTATTATGCACATGTCACAGTAGTAGTGCCTCTTATTATACACATGTCACAGTAGTAGTGCCTCTTATTATACACATGTCACAGTAGTAGTGCCCCTTATTATACACGTCACAGTAGTAGTGCCCCTTATTATACACATGTCACAGTAGTAGTGCCCCTTATTATACACGTCACAGTAGTAGTGCCTCTTATTATACACGTCACAGTAGTAGTGCCTCTTATTATACACATGTCACAGTAGTAGTGCCCCTTATTATACACGTCACAGTAGTAGTGCCCCTTATTATACACATGTCACAGTAGTAGTGCCCCTTATTATACACATGTCACAGTAGTAGTGCCTCTTATTATACACATGTCACAGTAGTAGTGCCTCTTATTATACACGTCACAGTAGTAGTGCGCCTTATTATACACATGTCACAGTAGTAGTGCCCCTTATTATACACGTCACAGTAGTAGTGCCTCTTATTATACACATGTCACAGTAGTAGTGCCTCTTATTATACACGTCACAGTAATAGTGCCCCTTATTACGCACCATGTCACAGTAGTGTGCCTCTTATTACACACGTCACAGTAGTAGTGCCCCTTATTATACACGTCACAGTAGTAGTGCCTCTTATTATACACGTCACAGTAGTAGTGCCTCTTATTATGCACATGTCACAGTAATAGTGCCCCTTATTATGCACATGTCAACAGTAGTAGTTGCCTCTTATTATACACATGTCACAGTAGTAGTGCCTCTTATTATACACATGTCACAGTAGTAGTGCCCCTTATTATACACGTCACAGTAGTAGTGCCCCTTATTATACACATGTCACAGTAGTAGTGCCCCTTATTATACACATGTCACAGTAGTAGTGGCCTCTTATTATACACGTCACAGTAGTAGTGCCTCTTATTATACACATGTCACAGTAGTAGTGCCTCTTATTATACACGTCCACAGTAGTAGTGCCCCTTATTATACACATGTCACAGTAGTAGTGCCCCTTATTATACACATTTCACAGTAGTAGTGCCTCTTATTATACACATGTCACAGTAGTAGTGCCTCTTATTATACACGTCACAGTAGTAGTGCCTCTTATTATACACATGTCACGTAGTAGTGCCTCTTATTATACACATGTCACAGTAATAGTGCCCCTTATTATGCACATGTCACAGTAGTAGTGCCTCTTATTATACACATGTCACAGTAGTAGTGCCTCTTATTATACACATGTCACAGTAGTAGTGCCTCTTATTATACACATGTCACAGTAGTAGTGCCCCTTAAATACGTTCACAGTATTACTGATAAGAAACCAGATCTCCAGCTGCATCCAAATAACTGTAGAGGGCTCAGTTGTCAATGGAGCATCATCCTAGGACAGAATGTAAGCAAATCATGTGACACGCTTTCAGTCATGTGATCCTGTTCTTCCACTGCATCGCAGCATTTCTACCATTAACTTCTTGGTTGCCCATGGTGTCTAGATTGGCAAAAAAAAATACTTAGAATAAATGTCGATGCCAGCAGCGATGGCGGGGACCATGCTGCATTCGGCAGCATGGCCCTGGCTGACGATATAGCCTGTTGGACCTGCATGTAGGTCTGATGGGCGATGTCGCTGACAAAGCGCGGGAGCACGCATCGTCAGTGATATATCGGGTACACACTGGCTGATGTGCCCAATATGTACATATCTTCTAGTGTATACCTGGCATTAGGTTTAGGGTGCGGTGAGGGGGAGGGTTAAGTTTAGGCACTGGGGAGGGACAGTTAGGGGTAGAGAGAGTTAGGGGTAGGGAGAGGGGATGGTTAGGATACCGACTGACAGTTGTAGGTATCCTAACCCTGTCTGGATGCTGTCTGGATGCTGGCGTCGGGATTTAGGACCGCAAGGATCCGGAGTGCTGGCATCCCTTACCCATCCCAAAGGAAATGCTAGGTTAAGTAAGGATCCTGGCACCAGTATCCCGACCGTCGGCATCCTGAAGGTAAGTATCGGGGTGCTAGGGGGAGGTTAGCGTTAGGTAGCAGGGTTAGAGTTAGGCATTAGGGGAGGGTTAGGCACCGGGTAGAGAGTGTTAGATTAGGGTGCGGGGAAGGGAGGTTAGGTTTAGGCACTAGGGGGAGGTTAGGTTTAGGCACCGAGGAGGACAGGTTAGAGTAGGGGTTGGGAAAATACTCACCAGCCGTTCTTATGGGTGTCGGTATTCTGGTTGTCGGGATGCAGCTGTCGGTATTCTGGGCACTGGTATAATGGACAAACACTCACAATGACAGGTAATGCTCCCCCCCTCCTCTGAACTATTTACTGCCCATTACACCAATACATTCATCATAGAAAATAGTTACTGTGCTGACTGCTGCCCTGCTGCCTCCCTTCTCTACATTCTCTCTGACTGCGAGGTCACTGGTCAGGACACAGGAGTCATGCTGGGAACAAGCAGGGACAGTGTACAAACTACTTGTCACTATTCAAGTGTAATCAACAGTGTTTGGATACACTTGTAAAGTGGCAAATGTTTTGCAGACTGTCTCTGCTTGTTCCCAGTGTGACGATGTTTCATGGATGGGACTGTGGGAAGAGCTCAGCCGCACTTTTCTCTACGTTAGGCTGCCGGTCATACAGTGTGACAGGTGCAGCGGCAGCAGTAACAAGTGTCTCAGCAGCAGCTGCATTGAGAGCGCCTCTCCAGCCTGGCGCCTCCCTGCAGTGCAGGAACTGCTGAGTGGGTTGCTCCGGCCAGTCTCTCCCTTCCTGATGCTGTTACTCTCCCTGGCAGTTGCTGGGGACCGTGCTGTCAGGTATATTTATGGGAGGAGAGCTGTGAGAAGTAGGTCTGGCAGTATCAATGATGGTTGATGACAGTGTATTATTACTATATTAATTTATTTGGGTTTTTACCTGAGCTAATACTCTAATGCCCTTATGAACTGGTGGGTGAACTTGGTCTTCATAAGCAAACAGTTTTATTGTTCTTAATGACCAACAGTAAGTATCACTTAGTTCAGGGGTGAGGAACCTTTTTTCTGCTGAGGGCCATATTGATATATATAACATTTGCGGGCCCGGTGCCAGCCACACCCCCTCCGTGTGACATCACATAGGGGCGGGGCCATAATCACCAGCGATTACAGCAATGCCCAGAGCATCCTCAGGATGCACCGGGGGAGCTGTAAGGGCAGCGGTGTGACCGACTAGAGCGTCCTAAGGACCCTCCAGGCGGCACTGCTGCATAGATTCTGGCTGCAGGGTGCCGTTCTAGGCACCCTAGCAATATGAGGCTAGCAGAAAAAAGCTCAGAGGGCCAGACCAAATGATTCCGAGGGCCTTATATGGCCCCCAGGCAGGAGGATCCCCATCACTGTCTTAGACAATCCCACAATATGTTACAACTTATAACAGGAATAATTTTAACTTTCCAACTAACTATATTTTATACTGCAGTATAAATAATATTTACACGTTACAAAGTATCCTAGGTGGACAGGTCCCAAATTACGAGCTCGGTGGTGCACTGAGATGATTGCTCCCTTTAGTTCAGCAATAGTCCCGCTAGGGCACTCAACAATAGCTGTAGACTTCCAATGATATTAAATGCTATGATGAAGCTCCTCCAAAGGGATGACGCAGCTCCCTGTGTAATAACTACACTGTTGCTAATAAATTTGCGCCCTCCCACCCATATTCCTTAAAGTACAAGCACGACGAAAAGCTGTGGTCTCACAAGTAAGGGGCTTGACAACACATTCGGACCCCCAATTTAAATTACGCCACATGCAGCACAATCTTATTACACCATGTAGTACCCGAATTCACATTACACCAAATAGTAGTGTCCCTTATTCACATTACGCCACATACTAGTGCCCCTTATTCACAATACGCCACACAGTAGTGCCCCTTATACACATGCCACAGTAGTAGTGCCCCTTATACACATGCCACAGTAGTAGTGCCCCTTATTCACGTTAAGCAACACAGTAGTGCCCCTTATACACATAATGCCACAGTAGTAGTGCCCTTTAATTCACGTTACGCTACACAGTAGTGCCCCTTATACACATTACCCACACAGTAGTGCCCCTTATACACATAATGCAATAGTAGTAGTGCCCCTTATACACATGTCACAGTAGTAGTGCCCCTTATTCACAATACGCTACACAGTAGTGCCCCTTATACACATGCCACAGTAGTAGTGCCCCTTATACACATAATGCCACAGTAGTAGTGCCCCTTATTCACGTTAAGCTACACAGTAGTGCCCCTTATACACATAATACCACAGTAGTAGTGCCCTTTAATTCATGTTACGCTACACAGTAGTGCCCCTTATACACATTACCCACACAGTAGTGCCCCTTATACACATAATGCAATAGTAGCAGTGCCCCTTATTCACGTTATGCTACAGAGTAGTGCCCCTTATACACATGTCACAGTAGTAGTGCCCCTTATTCACGTTATGTTACAGAGTAGTGCCCTTTATACACATGCCACAGTAGTAGTGCCCCTTATTCACGTTATGCTAGAGTAGTGCCTCTTATACACATAATGCCACAGTAGTAGTGCCTCTTATACACATGCCACAGTAGTAGTGCCCCTTATTCACGTTATGCTACAGAGTAGCGCCCCTTATACACATAATGCCACAGTAGTAGTGCCCTTTATTCATGTTACGCTACACAGTAGTGCCCCTTATACACATTACCCACATAGTAGTGCCCTTTAATCACATTACACTACACAGTAGTGCCCCTTATACACATAATGCCATAGTAGTAGTGCCCCTTATTCACGTTAGAGTAGTGCCTCTTATACACATGCTACAGTAGTAGTGCCCCTTATTCATGTTATGCTACAGAGTAGTGCCTCTTATACACATGCCACAGTAGTAGCACCCCTTATTCACGTTATACGCAGCTGCCATTTTCCTGTCGCTTGCGCATGCTCAGTACAGGGAAAATGGCCGCCGTGGCCATTTTTCCGGTGCCCTGTGCATGCACCATGTGCATGTGTAGTGCCTCTTATACACATGCCACAGTCGTAGTGCCCCTTATTCACGTTATGCTACAGAGTAGTGCCTCTTATACACATAATGCCACAGTAGTAGTGCCTCTTATACACATGCCACAGTAGTAGTGCCCCTAATAAACATGCCACAGTAGTAGTGCCCCTTATTATACTCATGTCACAGTAGTAGTGCCTCTTATTATACACGTCACAGTAGTAGTGCCTCTTATTATACACATGTCACAGTAGTAGTGCCCCTTATTATACACACGTCACATTAATAGTGCCCCTTATTATACACACGTCACAGTAGTAGTGCCTCTTATTATACACACGCCACAGTAGTAGTGCCTATTATTATACACACGTCACAGTAGTAGTGCCTCTTATTATACACACGCCACAGTAGTAGTGCCTATTATTATACACATGTCACAGTAGTAGTGCCTCTTATTATACACATGTCACAGTAGTAGTGCCTCTTATTATACACATGTCACAGTAGTAGCGCCCCTTATTATGCACATGTCACAGTAGTAGCGCCTCTTATTATGCACGTCACAGTAGTAGCGCCTCTTATTATACACATGTCACAGTAGTAGCGCCCCTTATTATACACATGTCACAGTAGTAGTGCCCCTTATTATACACGTCACAGTAGTAGTGCCCCTTATTATACACGTCACAGTAGTAGTGCCCCTTATTATACACGTCACAGTAGTAGTGCCTCTTATTATACACATGTCACAGTAGTAGTGCCTCTTATTATACACATGTCACAGTAATAGTGCCCCTTATTATGCACATGTCACAGTAGTAGTGCCTCTTATTACGCACATGTCACAGTAGTAGTGCCCCTTATTATACACGTCACAGTAGTAGTGCCTCTTATTATGCACATGTCACAGTAATAGTGCCCCTTATTATGCACATGTCACAGTAGTAGTGCCTCTTATTATACACATGTCACAGTAGTAGTGCCTCTTATTATACACATGTCACAGTAGTAGTGCCCCTTATTATACACGTCACAGTAGTAGTGCCCCTTATTATACACATGTCACAGTAGTAGTGCCCCTTATTATACACGTCACAGTAGTAGTGCCTCTTATTATACACGTCACAGTAGTAGTGCCTCTTATTATACACATGTCACAGTAGTAGTGCCCCTTATTATACACGTCACAGTAGTAGTGCCCCTTATTATACACATGTCACAGTAGTAGTGCCCCTTATTATACACATGTCACAGTAGTAGTGCCTCTTATTATACACATGTCACAGTAGTAGTGCCTCTTATTATACACGTCACAGTAGTAGTGCGCCTTATTATACACATGTCACAGTAGTAGTGCCCCTTATTATACACGTCACAGTAGTAGTGCCTCTTATTATACACATGTCACAGTAGTAGTGCCTCTTATTATACACGTCACAGTAATAGTGCCTCTTATTATGCACATGTCACAGTAATAGTGCCCCTTATTATGCACATGTCACAGTAGTAGTGCCTCTTATTATACACATGTCACAGTAGTAGTGCCTCTTATTATACACATGTCACAGTAGTAGTGCCCCTTATTATACACGTCACAGTAGTAGTGCCCCTTATTATACACATGTCACAGTAGTAGTGCCCCTTATTATACACGTCACAGTAGTAGTGCCTCTTATTATACACGTCACAGTAGTAGTGCCTCTTATTATACACATGTCACAGTAGTAGTGCCCCTTATTATACACGTCACAGTAGTAGTGCCCCTTATTATACACATGTCACAGTAGTAGTGCCCCTTATTATACACATGTCACAGTAGTAGTGCCTCTTATTATACACATGTCACAGTAGTAGTGCCTCTTATTATACACGTCACAGTAGTAGTGCGCCTTATTATACACATGTCACAGTAGTAGTGCCCCTTATTATACACGTCACAGTAGTAGTGCCTCTTATTATACACATGTCACAGTAGTAGTGCCTCTTATTATACACGTCACAGTAATAGTGCCCCTTATTACGCACATGTCACAGTAGTGGTGCCTCTTATTACACACGTCACAGTAGTAGTGCCCCTTATTATACACGTCACAGTAGTAGTGCCTCTTATTATACACGTCACAGTAGTAGTGCCTCTTATTATGCACATGTCACAGTAATAGTGCCCCTTATTATGCACATGTCACAGTAGTAGTGCCTCTTATTATACACATGTCACAGTAGTAGTGCCTCTTATTATACACATGTCACAGTAGTAGTGCCCCTTATTATACACGTCACAGTAGTAGTGCCCCTTATTATACACATGTCACAGTAGTAGTGCCCCTTATTATACACATGTCACAGTAGTAGTGCCTCTTATTATACACGTCACAGTAGTAGTGCCTCTTATTATACACATGTCACAGTAGTAGTGCCTCTTATTATACACGTCACAGTAGTAGTGCCCCTTATTATACACATGTCACAGTAGTAGTGCCCCTTATTATACACATTTCACAGTAGTAGTGCCTCTTATTATACACATGTCACAGTAGTAGTGCCTCTTATTATACACGTCACAGTAGTAGTGCCTCTTATTATACACATGTCACAGTAGTAGTGCCTCTTATTATACACATGTCACAGTAATAGTGCCCCTTATTATGCACATGTCACAGTAGTAGTGCCTCTTATTATACACATGTCACAGTAGTAGTGCCTCTTATTATACACATGTCACAGTAGTAGTGCCTCTTATTATACACATGTCACAGTAGTAGTGCCCCTTAAATACGTCACAGTATTACTGATAAGAAACCAGATCTCCAGCTGCATCCAAATAACTGTAGAGGGCTCAGTTGTCAATGGAGCATCATCCTAGGACAGAATGTAAGCAAATCATGTGACACGCTTTCAGTCATGTGATCCTGTTCTTCCACTGCATCGCAGCATTTCTACCATTAACTTCTTGGTTGCCCATGGTGTCTAGATTGGCAAAAAAAAAATACTTAGAATAAATGTCGATGCCAGCAGCGATGGCGGGGACCATGCTGCATTCGGCAGCATGGCCCTGGCTGACGATATAGCCTGTTGGACCTGCATGTAGGTCTGATGGGCGATGTCGCTGACAAAGCGCGGGAGCACGCATCGTCAGTGATATATCGGGTACACACTGGCTGATGTGCCCAATATGTACATATCTTCTAGTGTATACCTGGCATTAGGTTTAGGGTGCGGTGAGGGGGAGGGTTAAGTTTAGGCACTGGGGAGGGACAGTTAGGGGTAGAGAGAGTTAGGGGTAGGGAGAGGGGGATGGTTAGGATACCGACTGACAGTTGTAGGTATCCTAACCCTGTCTGGATGCTGTCTGGATGCTGGCGTCGGGATTTAGACCGCAAGGATCCGGAGTGCTGGCATCCCTTACCCATCCCAAAGGAAATGCTAGGTTAAGTAAGGATCCTGGCACCAGTATCCCGACCGTCGGCATCCTGAAGGTAAGTATCGGGGTGCTAGGGGGAGGTTAGCGTTAGGTAGCAGGGTTAGAGTTAGGCATTAGGGGGAGGGTTAGGCACCGGGTAGAGAGTGTTAGGATTAGGGTGCGGGGAAGGGGAGGTTAGGTTTAGGCACTAGGGGGAGGTTAGGTTTAGGCACCGAGGAGGACAGGTTAGAGTAGGGGTTGGGAAAATACTCACCAGCCGTTCTTATGGGTGTCGGTATTCTGGTTGTCGGGATGCAGCTGTCGGTATTCTGGGCACTGGTATAATGGACAAACACTCACAATGACAGGTAATGCTCCCCCCCTCCTCTGAACTATTTACTGCCCATTACACCAATACATTCATCATAGAAAATAGTTACTGTGCTGACTGCTGCCCTGCTGCCTCCCTTCTCTACATTCTCTCTGACTGCGAGGTCACTGGTCAGGACACAGGAGTCATGCTGGGAACAAGCAGGGACAGTGTACAAACTACTTGTCACTATTCAAGTGTAATCAACAGTGTTTGGATACACTTGTAAAGTGGCAAATGTTTTGCAGACTGTCTCTGCTTGTTCCCAGTGTGACGATGTTTCATGGATGGGACTGTGGGAAGAGCTCAGCCGCACTTTTCTCTACGTTAGGCTGCCGGTCATACAGTGTGACAGGTGCAGCGGCAGCAGTAACAAGTGTCTCAGCAGCAGCTGCATTGAGAGCGCCTCTCCAGCCTGGCGCCTCCCTGCAGTGCAGGAACTGCTGAGTGGGTTGCTCCGGCCAGTCTCTCCCTTCCTGATGCTGTTACTCTCCCTGGCAGTTGCTGGGGACCGTGCTGTCAGGTATATTTATGGGAGGAGAGCTGTGAGAAGTAGGTCTGGCAGTATCAATGATGGTTGATGACAGTGTATTATTACTATATTAATTTATTTGGGTTTTTACCTGAGCTAATACTCTAATGCCCTTATGAACTGGTGGGTGAACTTGGTCTTCATAAGCAAACAGTTTTATTGTTCTTAATGACCAACAGTAAGTATCACTTAGTTCAGGGGTGAGGAACCTTTTTTCTGCTGAGGGCCATATTGATATATATAACATTTGCGGGCCCGGTGCCAGCCACACCCCCTCCGTGTGACATCACATAGGGGCGGGGCCATAATCACCAGCGATTACAGCAATGCCCAGAGCATCCTCAGGATGCACCGGGGGAGCTGTAAGGGCAGCGGTGTGACCGACTAGAGCGTCCTAAGGACCCTCCAGGCGGCACTGCTGCATAGATTCTGGCTGCAGGGTGCCGTTCTAGGCACCCTAGCAATATGAGGCTAGCAGAAAAAAGCTCAGAGGGCCAGACCAAATGATTCCGAGGGCCTTATATGGCCCCCAGGCAGGAGGATCCCCATCACTGTCTTAGACAATCCCACAATATGTTACAACTTATAACAGGAATAATTTTAACTTTCCAACTAACTATATTTTATACTGCAGTATAAATAATATTTACACGTTACAAAGTATCCTAGGTGGACAGGTCCCAAATTACGAGCTCGGTGGTGCACTGAGATGATTGCTCCCTTTAGTTCAGCAATAGTCCCGCTAGGGCACTCAACAATAGCTGTAGACTTCCAATGATATTAAATGCTATGATGAAGCTCCTCCAAAGGGATGACGCAGCTCCCTGTGTAATAACTACACTGTTGCTAATAAATTTGCGCCCTCCCACCCATATTCCTTAAAGTACAAGCACGACGAAAAGCTGTGGTCTCACAAGTAAGGGGCTTGACAACACATTCGGACCCCCAATTTAAATTACGCCACATGCAGCACAATCTTATTACACCATGTAGTGCCCGAATTCACATTACACCAAATAGTAGTGTCCCTTATTCACATTACGCCACATACTAGTGCCCCTTATTCACAATACGCCACACAGTAGTGCCCCTTATACACATGCCACAGTAGTAGTGCCCCTTATACACATAATGCCACAGTAGTAGTGCCCCTTATTCACATTAAGCAACACAGTAGTGCCCCTTATACACATAATGCCACAGTAGTAGTGCCCTTTAATTCACGTTACGCTACACAGTAGTGCCCCTTATACACATTACCCACACAGTAGTGCCCCTTATACACATAATGCAATAGTAGTAGTGCCCCTTATACACATGTCACAGTAGTAGTGCCCCTTATTCACAATACGCTACACAGTAGTGCCCCTTATACACATGCCACAGTAGTAGTGCCCCTTATACACATAATGCCACAGTAGTAGTGCCCCTTATTCACGTTAAGCTACACAGTAGTGCCCCTTATACACATAAATCCACAGTAGTAGTGCCCTTTAATTCATGTTACGCTACACAGTAGTGCCCCTTATACACATTACCCACACAGTAGTGCCCCTTATACACATAATGCAATAGTAGCAGTGCCCCTTATTCACGTTATGCTACAGAGTAGTGCCCCTTATACACATGTCACAGTAGTAGTGCCCCTTATTCACGTTATGTTACAGAGTAGTGCCCTTTATACACATGCCACAGTAGTAGTGCCCCTTATTCACGTTATGCTAGAGTAGTGCCTCTTATACACATAATGCCACAGTAGTAGTGCCTCTTATACACATGCCACAGTAGTAGTGCCCCTTATTCACGTTATGCTACAGAGTAGCGCCCCTTATACACATAATGCCACAGTAGTAGTGCCCTTTATTCATGTTACGCTACACAGTAGTGCCCCTTATACACATTACCCACATAGTAGTGCCCTTTAATCACATTACACTACACAGTAGTGCCCCTTATACACATAATGCCATAGTAGTAGTGCCCCTTATTCACGTTAGAGTAGTGCCTCTTATACACATGCTACAGTAGTAGTGCCCCTTATTCATGTTATGCTACAGAGTAGTGCCTCTTATACACATGCCACAGTAGTAGCACCCCTTATTCACGTTATACGCAGCTGCCATTTTCCTGTCGCTTGCGCATGCTCAGTACAGGGAAAATGGCCGCCGTGGCCATTTTTCCGGTGCCCTGTGCATGCACCATGTGCATGTGTAGTGCCTCTTATACACATGCCACAGTCGTAGTGCCCCTTATTCACGTTATGCTACAGAGTAGTGCCTCTTATACACATAATGCCACAGTAGTAGTGCCTCTTATACACATGCCACAGTAGTAGTGCCCCTAATAAACATGCCACAGTAGTAGTGCCCCTTATTATACTCATGTCACAGTAGTAGTGCCTCTTATTATACACGTCACAGTAGTAGTGCCTCTTATTATACACATGTCACAGTAGTAGTGCCCCTTATTATACACACGTCACATTAATAGTGCCCCTTATTATACACACGTCACAGTAGTAGTGCCTCTTATTATACACACGCCACAGTAGTAGTGCCTATTATTATACACACGTCACAGTAGTAGTGCCTCTTATTATACACACGCCACAGTAGTAGTGCCTATTATTATACACATGTCACAGTAGTAGTGCCTCTTATTATACACATGTCACAGTAGTAGTGCCTCTTATTATACACATGTCACAGTAGTAGCGCCCCTTATTATGCACATGTCACAGTAGTAGCGCCTCTTATTATGCACGTCACAGTAGTAGCGCCTCTTATTATACACATGTCACAGTAGTAGCGCCCCTTATTATACACATGTCACAGTAGTAGTGCCCCTTATTATACACGTCACAGTAGTAGTGCCCCTTATTATACACGTCACAGTAGTAGTGCCCCTTATTATACACGTCACAGTAGTAGTGCCTCTTATTATACACATGTCACAGTAGTAGTGCCTCTTATTATACACATGTCACAGTAATAGTGCCCCTTATTACGCACATGTCACAGTAGTAGTGCCTCTTATTACGCACATGTCACAGTAGTAGTGCCCCTTATTATACACGTCA
Organism: Taudactylus pleione; assembly: GCA_031769625.1. NCBI lineage: Eukaryota > Metazoa > Chordata > Amphibia > Anura > Myobatrachidae > Taudactylus > Taudactylus pleione. The sequence goes on from JAUIMM010003885.1 coordinate 16,995, forward strand.
CAGTAGTAGTGCCTCTTATTATGCACATGTCACAGTAATAGTGCCCCTTATTATGCACATGTCACAGTAGTAGTGCCTCTTATTATACACATGTCACAGTAGTAGTGCCTCTTATTATACACATGTCACAGTAGTAGTGCCCCTTATTATACACGTCACAGTAGTAGTGCCCCTTATTATACACATGTCACAGTAGTAGTGCCCCTTATTATACACGTCACAGTAGTAGTGCCTCTTATTATACACGTCACAGTAGTAGTGCCTCTTATTATACACATGTCACAGTAGTAGTGCCCCTTATTATACACGTCACAGTAGTAGTGCCCCTTATTATACACATGTCACAGTAGTAGTGCCCCTTATTATACACATGTCACAGTAGTAGTGCCTCTTATTATACACATGTCACAGTAGTAGTGCCTCTTATTATACACGTCACAGTAGTAGTGCGCCTTATTATACACATGTCACAGTAGTGCCCCTTATTATACACGTCACAGTAGTAGTGCCTCTTATTATACACATGTCACAGTAGTAGTGCCTCTTATTATACACGTCACAGTAATAGTGCCTCTTATTATGCACATGTCACAGTAATAGTGCCCCTTATTATGCACATGTCACAGTAGTAGTGCCTCTTATTATACACATGTCACAGTAGTAGTGCCTCTTATTATACACGTCACAGTAGTAGTGCCTCTTATTATGCACATGTCACAGTAATAGTGCCCCTTATTATGCACATGTCACAGTAGTAGTGCCTCTTATTATACACATGTCACAGTAGTAGTGCCTCTTATTATACACATGTCACAGTAGTAGTGCCCCTTATTATACACGTCACAGTAGTAGTGCCCCTTATTATACACATGTCACAGTAGTAGTGCCCCTTATTATACACATGTCACAGTAGTAGTGCCTCTTATTATACACGTCACAGTAGTAGTGCCTCTTATTATACACATGTCACAGTAGTAGTGCCTCTTATTATACACGTCACAGTAGTAGTGCCCCTTATTATACACATGTCACAGTAGTAGTGCCCCTTATTATACACATTTCACAGTAGTAGTGCCTCTTATTATACACATGTCACAGTAGTAGTGCCTCTTATTATACACGTCACAGTAGTAGTGCCTCTTATTATACACATGTCACAGTAGTAGTGCCTCTTATTATACACATGTCACAGTAATAGTGCCCCTTATTATGCACATGTCACAGTAGTAGTGCCTCTTATTATACACATGTCACAGTAGTAGTGCCTCTTATTATACACATGTCACAGTAGTAGTGCCTCTTATTATACACATGTCACAGTAGTAGTGCCCCTTAAATACGTCACAGTATTACTGATAAGAAACCAGATCTCCAGCTGCATCCAAATAACTGTAGAGGGCTCAGTTGTCAATGGAGCATCATCCTAGGACAGAATGTAAGCAAATCATGTGACACGCTTTCAGTCATGTGATCCTGTTCTTCCACTGCATCGCAGCATTTCTACCATTAACTTCTTGGTTGCCCATGGTGTCTAGATTGGCAAAAAAAAAATACTTAGAATAAATGTCGATGCCAGCAGCGATGGCGGGGACCATGCTGCATTCGGCAGCATGGCCCTGGCTGACGATATAGCCTGTTGGACCTGCATGTAGGTCTGATGGGCGATGTCGCTGACAAAGCGCGGGAGCACGCATCGTCAGTGATATATCGGGTACACACTGGCTGATGTGCCCAATATGTACATATCTTCTAGTGTATACCTGGCATTAGGTTTAGGGTGCGGTGAGGGGGAGGGTTAAGTTTAGGCACTGGGGAGGGACAGTTAGGGGTAGAGAGAGTTAGGGGTAGGGAGAGGGGGATGGTTAGGATACCGACTGACAGTTGTAGGTATCCTAACCCTGTCTGGATGCTGTCTGGATGCTGGCGTCGGGATTTAGACCGCAAGGATCCGGAGTGCTGGCATCCCTTACCCATCCCAAAGGAAATGCTAGGTTAAGTAAGGATCCTGGCACCAGTATCCCGACCGTCGGCATCCTGAAGGTAAGTATCGGGGTGCTAGGGGGAGGTTAGCGTTAGGTAGCAGGGTTAGAGTTAGGCATTAGGGGGAGGGTTAGGCACCGGGTAGAGAGTGTTAGGATTAGGGTGCGGGGAAGGGGAGGTTAGGTTTAGGCACTAGGGGGAGGTTAGGTTTAGGCACCGAGGAGGACAGGTTAGAGTAGGGGTTGGGAAAATACTCACCAGCCGTTCTTATGGGTGTCGGTATTCTGGTTGTCGGGATGCAGCTGTCGGTATTCTGGGCACTGGTATAATGGACAAACACTCACAATGACAGGTAATGCTCCCCCCCTCCTCTGAACTATTTACTGCCCATTACACCAATACATTCATCATAGAAAATAGTTACTGTGCTGACTGCTGCCCTGCTGCCTCCCTTCTCTACATTCTCTCTGACTGCGAGGTCACTGGTCAGGACACAGGAGTCATGCTGGGAACAAGCAGGGACAGTGTACAAACTACTTGTCACTATTCAAGTGTAATCAACAGTGTTTGGATACACTTGTAAAGTGGCAAATGTTTTGCAGACTGTCTCTGCTTGTTCCCAGTGTGACGATGTTTCATGGATGGGACTGTGGGAAGAGCTCAGCCGCACTTTCCTCTACGTTAGGCTGCCGGTCATACAGTGTGACAGGTGCAGCGGCAGCAGTAACAAGTGTCTCAGCAGCAGCTGCATTGAGAGCGCCTCTCCAGCCTGGCGCCTCCCTGCAGTGCAGGAACTGCTGAGTGGGTTGCTCCGGCCAGTCTCTCCCTTCCTGATGCTGTTACTCTCCCTGGCAGTTGCTGGGGACCGTGCTGTCAGGTATATTTATGGGAGGAGAGCTGTGAGAAGTAGGTCTGGCAGTATCAATGATGGTTGATGACAGTGTATTATTACTATATTAATTTATTTGGGTTTTTACCTGAGCTAATACTCTAATGCCCTTATGAACTGGTGGGTGAACTTGGTCTTCATAAGCAAACAGTTTTATTGTTCTTAATGACCAACAGTAAGTATCACTTAGTTCAGGGGTGAGGAACCTTTTTTCTGCTGAGGGCCATATTGATATATATAACATTTGCGGGCCCGGTGCCAGCCACACCCCCTCCGTGTGACATCACATAGGGGCGGGGCCATAATCACCAGCGATTACAGCAATGCCCAGAGCATCCTCAGGATGCACCGGGGGAGCTGTAAGGGCAGCGGTGTGACCGACTAGAGCGTCCTAAGGACCCTCCAGGCGGCACTGCTGCATAGATTCTTTGTGCAGGGGGGCCATTCCAGGGCCGGACCAAATGGGCCTTATACGGCCCCCGGGCCTGAGGTTCCCCATCCCTGACTTAGTTGAAGGGAATCGGTATGTAACACCACCGAATCTAAGCCCGGCAGATGAAATACCGACGCTGGAAGGCCGACAGTTGAAGATCCCGACTAGGGTAAGTAAGTACCCTAACCCTCCGTTAGTGGTGCCTAACCCTAACCAGGCTCCCCCCCAGGGGTGCCTAAACCTAACCCCCCTCCCCCCACCCTAAACCTAACCCTCCCGGGTGGGTGCCTGACCCTAACCTCCCCCTGGTGTTGCTTAACCCTAACCCCCCCTTACCCTAGCCTAAGTCTAACCATCCTGGGGGGGGGGTGCCTAACCCTAAAGTCCCCCCGGTAGTCCCTAAACCTAACCCTCCCCCCCACGCGCTAAGAGCTTCCGACGCCCGGCTTACTTACATTCGGTATGCTGGGCATCAGGATTTCGGCATGGGGCTAATGATAGGCGTTGACATTTAGACGCCTATCTTTAGTCCCATGCCGGGCTTTTACTGTCGGCATTTCGACCGCCGGCTTCCTGACTACATCCCAGTTGAAGATACTTTGTTGATGCAAGTCAAGTTTCTGCCAGGTTATAAGTGATCTATTCCGTGCGCAGGTTACACTGTACCGTGTGCACATGCGTGTTGTTTTCAGTGGGTCTCATAGCGCGCTGGTGCCAGACACCGACATTAAACAGTTCAAGAAATTGCGGCTTTGTATGGACCAAAATTCAAAAGTGATGCAGAGTCGTACGCAATTCAGTCATCTCCACCGCAGGCAAAGTTTGTGCGTATGCATGAATAAGCCTGTGTGTTTCAACCCATGCCCGGGCTCCCAGTTCAGTTGGCATGCATGACCTGGTGGACTACTGGCCGAAGAAACGGTAAGTGTACTGCACCCTTACCATTGCCGCATATTGTTCAGCTGCCACGGCAAAGTTTTTGAGGTTTTTTTTTTTTTTTTTATAAATTGTCCAGAAACAGTTTTTTTTTTTTGGTTTTAGAAAATCTTTCTTTTCGTGCCACAATGGATTTGTGAGGGTTAATTACATTTTTAATAATTTGAGAAGCAAGATCTTTTTGCACATAGGTTCATGGCTAGGTGTGGTGAGGTCAGAGTTTGAGCTACAGTAGGTATGAGTTGGCGTTTGGGCAAGATATGGGTTGGCATTTGGGCTATGAGTAGGAATGATAATAATTCAGGCTAGATGCAGATGGCAGGTCTACTTCTGTACATCTTCACGTTACCAACATACAATGATGTAAATGGCGTCATTGTACACGTGTTATTGGGAGACCGAGAGGGCTCCAGGAAATCCAGGGGCCTCCTTAATATTCCAGGAGAGTCAGCATGAGTGATTAGAAGGTTGAGGTTGGTGATTACTTATGTTTATTAAACTTTAACTTTTCAATTTTACATTTCACGTCTTAAAACCAAGTTACGCTTTTATCACCCTATCTCTGCTGTCACTTTACTTCCATCTATGGACCATCTCATCTTCTGTGCATGCGCCACTCACCAGCCTAAGGAGCTTCACATTGCGGATATTGCAACATACTGTCCCCATATAAAACTATGGTGGCGGCTGATGTGGGAGCCGGCGGATATGATATCTCCTGCTTTCTTCTGTGGTACATTTGAGAGATACTTAATTCTGCTCTTCAACAGGTGGAAATAGCAGTTTCCGATAATTTTAAGGGCAGAATTGATTAATAATTATGCGCCTCAGAGAAGGTATTAAGGTCCCTCAAATTCTGACTCTCTTACAAGTTGGTGCAGCAATGGTTGTCCACAGCTGTTGTACTTTTCTTTAAAAAAAAAAAAAAGCCCCTGAGCCAATAGCAATCTGTTCATTCTATTTGATCCCAGCACTAGAGGAATGTAGCAAATTCCACTGGAACTTCGTACGATGTGCGGCTGCGCATATGGTAAGGAAACATGGCTTGTTTTGTGCGCGCGCCTCTATGGAGTGTAGGAAAAAACAAACCAGGCTTTTCTGCAGTTATATCCCATGACGCATAAGCACAATGTTCTGACGGGATGTACTTAGGAAGCAGACGGTCGAAATGCCAACCGCCGGCTTCCCAGCACTGAAATCCCGGCATGGGGCTAATGGTAGGCGTCTAAATACCGACATCTATCATTAGCCAAACGCAGGTAAGCCGGCTGTTGGGACCGTATAGCCGCGCGGAGGGAGGGGGGGGCGAGGGTTCGGTTTAGAGTCTCCAAGGGGGACTTAGGGTCAGGCACACACCCCCTGGGAGGGTTAGGATAGGGGAAGTGGGGGCTAGGGCCAGTCACCCTTGGGGGAAGGTTAGGGTTAGGCACCCCCCCCGGGAGGGTTAGGTTTAGGGTGCGAGGAGGCGGGATTAGGTTTAGGCACCCTTGGGGGGAGGTTAGGGTTAGGCACTAGGGGGGAGGTTAGGCACCCCTAAGGGAAAGATAGGGGGGGGGGGAGAGGGGAGGGTTAGGGTAGTTACTTACCTTAGTCGGGATTTTCAAATGCCTTCCTTCCGGCAGCGGGATTTGATCCGCTGGCCTCAGGTCCGGCGGTCATACATACCGATTCCGGTTCTGACAAAACATCGCAGCCAACAGAACCATCCCCATGCAGATAGCTCTTTGCTCAGAAGGCAGCGCTGCAACCCACAATGCAAATGCAGCATATTTATTACATATGTCTTACAGCAATTTGTATGATCTATCAACAATTTGAGATACAGGGGCCTGGTTCAGGAATAGACGCAAATGCCGTCGCAGCGGTGACATCTCACAGATCGTCATTGGGAAAATATGCTAATGACTCACTCGCCGTCCTGTGCTCACTGTTCACGCACAAAACTGGAAACGTGGAACGCAGATCAGGCTGCCATCAGCCTTTTGAATAAGTCTAAGTTACAGCAAGTTTCCAGTCACGCGGAGGGCTCTCCTGCTGCGAGCAAGGACGCAGCGACTAATTTATGCGGGCCAGGAAAAGTGTTTAAACGGTCAGAAACGCCTGCGTTTCTCTATCCATCTCCCGTTACCTCTACCAAACGCTGGCTGCCTGTCACTCACTTTGCGAGTGATTTTTCTGTGAGTGTAGTCGCAATTGCTGAATGTGTCGCAGTGCGACTTACAGGCATGCACAACGGCTAACAGTCGCTCAGTCTGCATAGATACAGTATCAGCATTGTGTTAACACATCTGAATTCTACAATACAATATTACATTGTCTGACCTCTAGTGGTTGGTGTTAGAAACTGCACACTTAATCATTTGTTTTAGGGGAGTGCACTTGTGTAAAACAAACAGTGGACACAGGGCCTGATTCAGAGCCGGACGCTCTGACAAGAGCGCTCGCTCTGAATCAGGGCAGTCCTATCTAAAATTGCAGCGGCCTCCTCGCCGCTCGCATAGCTGTGGGTGACCACCCACAGCTTATGCGAGCGGCCAAAAAGATGGTCGCGATGGTCAAGACCATCGCGACCATCGGGCTTGCGACGAGACCCTTGCGGTAGGGTCTCGTCCGCAAGCCCAGAGTGCTTTTGGCTCTATCAGAGCCAAAAACACTCCCACTGACATCACTAGTGATGTCAGTGGGGCCGGACCCAGACGGTAGGCGTTCCCATGGGAACGCCTCCATCTGGGCAGCCACACCCCCGGCACGCCCACCAAAGGGGGCTTGCTGTCACTCACCATCGACAGCATGCCCCCTTTGGTGCGAGACCCATAACGATGGCTTGGCCGTCGTTATTCTGGTCTCGCGCATGCGCACGACGGAGCCGCCTCCGTCGTGCGCATGCGCACTTGGCCAACATCGACCCACTTGCGAGCGGGTCTGAATTAGGCCCACAATCATTTGGTGTGTTTAGCCAATGGACTTTGTTTCCAGCACAGCCTGAGTAAAAAAACCTAATTACAATGTACAAACCTAATTACAATGTAAATGTATTAGCACACTTCCCATTGTAGATATAATCAGATTATAAAACTGTTCCCCTCCTCCTGTCTTCCTAATTCCTTAGGTATTATTTAAATTGTCTGTTGGGGCTCTATTTACTACAATCCGCATTAAGAATGCAGATTTTAGTGTGACATTACCGACTGAATTCGCATTGCGAATTCAGCCAATATCATAGGGATTTACAGAGCTCTGTCCCTGCGAATCCCATCCGCACACTTATCACTGTATTTTTCGCAAAAAATACAGGGGTCTATTGACTAAGCATTTTTAGGAGACAGAGTGAAAAGTGATAAGAAAGTGATAAGGTGCAGTCAGTCAGCTCCCAACTGTCATTTTTCAAACACAGCCTGTGACATGGCAGTTAGGAGCTGAGTCACTCTGTCTCCTAACACTGCTTAGTAAATAGACCCCACAGAGCCAAGTGCCCGCCCATGCGCCGACCATCTGCTACCCCGCCCCACGGCCCTTCCCCCTCCTTAATTGCACTTACCTGCAGTGATCGGGACTCCGGTGATGTCCTCCCTCCGGTCAGCTGGTGTCCCATACTGCACTGTAACCCGGACGTCACAGTGCAGGATGGGAGACCAGCTGACCGGAGGGAGGACATCACCGGAGCCCCGATCTCCGGTCCCTGGACTCTGGTAAGTTTTTTTTTTTTTTACAGTGAATCAGCGTGTGGTCTGTTTAGACCACACAGCTGATCACTGGGGCCGGCTCAGGGCTCTGCTCTGCCTTTTAGAGCGGAGCAGGAGTTTGGTAACCGGGGGAGACCCTGGATAACGCCACCTCCAGGTGGCGTTATCACAGGGCTTTCCCCGGTATTTTTTCACAATTTATTTTTAGTAACTTGCACACAGATCACATTTCCCATTACAATTATGGGAAATGCGATCTGATTACTAAAAATAAGTGATACTTAGGGCTTGGAGCAGAATTTTACGAATTCTACTCCAATTGCCCTTTAGTAACTTTAGGTGATACTAAAATAATGTGAAAACACAAAACACCCTTTTTCACTTTATTTTTAGTAAAAATAATGTTAATAAATAGAGCCCTTGGTGTGAGTAGGCGTTACCGTGATAATACATGGGGTCATGTGTGTCATCCAGCAGCATTAATACTCATGAGTTGTGTACTGCACTTTCTGGACACATCAACCGCATCAATGCAGAAAGCAAAATATCATTGTGCAGAATGTCTGGGCAATGAAAAGAAACACTCCCTGATATAAATACATGGCTGAAAAGCACTGGTGGAAGTTACAAGAGAAAAGTAATAACTTTTGCTAAAGGTGCATAAGGCCACTAAATTAAAGAACGCACAATAAAACTGAACTATAACTTATTATATTAAGTAAATATATTGTATACAGTGTATATATCTCTCTCTCTCTATACTGTATATAAAATGTTCCTGTTTCAGGGGTCTGTGTGTTCGGTCGGTCTTGTACCACTGTATGGATTTTGATGGGGTATTCACTATTCTATACAGCATTGGTCAAGGAAGGTTTAGGTGTATGAATCATTCATCTGTGACAAAAGGGAGCTGAGCAGTGATGATTTTAGTGAAGCAGTCACAGAAAAAAACTAATCATACACCAAACTGAAGCTGCTTACAATAATAGGCTACCCTCTGCCTATAGGTCAAGAATCAATAGAAGTAGTAAGTTTATGTAGCGCTCAACCTACTGATAATTGAATAATTCTAATTATCCTCTATACCAAAAAGAAAATAGATAGGTGTAGATTTGGTTTAATTAATTTTACTGTGTAAATAAAATACTGTATGTATACTGCATATGTTATACAGATAATGTAGCAATAGGTCTAGTAGGTAATTATGCAAATAAGTACAAACACCTAGTAGTCAACGGATTCCGATGTCCATCCCTACACTGAACCGGCAGGCATACTCCTGCCACCACTCCTCCACTGTAAAGTGCTCCCTCCCCAGCGTGATGTACCCGCTCAGCCACACACCGTCGTGAACAGGAGGCACCTCCCATGGAAGTCAGCGCTGTCCTCAGACATGGGCAGTATGGCGAGAAAGCCCAGGAAATATAGGGAACACTGTGCAAAGAGGACATTGCTCATCGCCATGTTCGGTAGCTGGGGAGGGGTGCGCGTGGAGGCTGCAGAAATATGTACAGGTGCCCCAGCCCTGGGGACGTGGTGCCGATAATGCTTACCGTAGCTGCAATACAAATCGCTCATCCATGATCCTCCTGCCCTTCACAGCACATCCCAGTGGGCGGGCCCCAGCTAGCTGCAGGGTAGTAGTAGTGGGGGTTGTGGTGACACAGTCACTGGTGAGATGCCCGGGGAAGGAGTGAGAAGCAGGACCTGTGGTGAGATGAAAGGGATTGTGGTGAAATAAAGGATGCTCTTGTGAGATGCAGGGGGCAGTGGTAAGAAGCAGATGCTGTTAGGAGATGTAGGGGATAGTGATGACATGGCGTAGGTTGTTCTGAGATGCAGGGGGCTGTGATGACATGGTGTAGGTTGTTATGAGATGCAGGGGGCTGTGGTGATATGGTGTAGGTTGTTATGAGATACAGGGGACTGTGGTGACATGGTGTAGGTTGTTCTGAGATGCAGGGGGCTGAGGTGACATGGTGTAGGTTGTTATGAGATGCAGGGGACTGTGGTGACATGGCGTAGGTTGTTATGAGATGCAGGGGGCTGTGGTGACATGGTGTAAGTTGGTATGAGATATAGGGGGCTGTGGTGACATGGCGTAGGTTGTTATGAGATGCAGGGGGCTGTGGTGACATGGTGTAGGTTGTTATGAGATGCAGGGGATAGTGGTGACATGGTGTAGGTTGTTATGAGATGCAGGGGACTGTGGTGACATGGTGCAGGTTGGTATGAGATATAGGGGGCTGTGGTGACATGGCGTAGGTTGTTATGAGATGCAGGGGGCTGTGGTGACATGGTGTAGGTTGTTATGAGATGCAGGGGGCTGTGGTGACATGGTGTAGGTTGTTATGAGATGCAGGGGGCTGTGGTGACATGGTGTAGGTTGTTATGAGATGCAGGGGGCTGTGGTGACATGGTGTAGGTTGTTATGAGATGCAGGGGGCTGTGGTGACATGGTGTAGGTTGTTATGAGATGCAGGGGGCTGTGGTGACATGGTGTAAGTTGGTATGAGATATAGGGGGCTGTGGTGACATGGTGTAGGTTGTTATGAGATATAGGGGGCTGTGGTGACATGGTGTAGGTTGTTATGAGATATAGGGGGCTGTGGTGACATGGTGTAGGTTGTTATGAGATATAGGGGGCTGTGGTGACATGGCGTAGGTTGTTATGAGATGCAGGGGGCAGTGGTAAGAAGCAGATGCTGTTAGGAGATGTAGGGGATAGTGATGACATGGCGTAGGTTGTTCTGAGATGCAGGGGGCTGTGGTGATATGGTGTAGGTTGTTATGAGATACAGGGGACTGTGGTGACATGGTGTAGGTTGTTCTGAGATGCAGGGGGCTGAGGTGACATGGCGTAGGTTGTTATGAGATGCAGGGGGCTGTGGTGACATGGTGTAAGTTGGTATGAGATGCAGGGGGCTGTGGTGACATGGTGTAGGTTGTTATGAGATGCAGGGGGCTGTGGTGACATGGTGTAAGTTGGTATGAGATATAGGGGGCTGTGGTGACATGGTGTAGGTTGTTATGAGATATAGGGGGCTGTGGTGACATGGTGTAGGTTGTTATGAGATATAGGGGGCTGTGGTGACATGGTGTAGGTTGTTATGAGATATAGGGGGCTGTGGTGACATGGCGTAGGTTGTTATGAGATGCAGGGGGCAGTGGTAAGAAGCAGATGCTGTTAGGAGATGTAGGGGATAGTGATGACATGGCGTAGGTTGTTCTGAGATGCAGGGGGCTGTGGTGATATGGTGTAGGTTGTTATGAGATACAGGGGACTGTGGTGACATGGTGTAGGTTGTTCTGAGATGCAGGGGGCTGAGGTGACATGGCGTAGGTTGTTATGAGATGCAGGGGGCTGTGGTGACATGGTGTAAGTTGGTATGAGATATAGGGGGCTGTGGTGACATGGCGTAGGTTGTTATGAGATGCAGGGGGCTGTGGTGACATGGTGTAGGTTGTTATGAGATGCAGGGGGCTGTGG
>JAUIMM010003886.1:0-23892 GCA_031769625.1 Taudactylus pleione
TGTAGAGCTGTATAATGGTACATAGTATAGAATGTGGTGTATAGTGTTACATAGTATAGAATATGGTGTATTGTTGTACATAGTATAGAATGTGGTGTATAGAAGTATATAGTATAGAATATGGTGTAGAGCAGTATAGTGTTACATAGTATAGAATATGGTGTAGAGGTGTATAGTGGTATATAGTATAGAATATGGTGTATAGTTGTATATAGTATAGAATGTGGTGTAGAGCTGTATAGTGGTTCATAGTATAGAAAATGGTGTAGAATGGTACATAGTATAGAATATGGGGTAGAGCTGTATAGTGGTATATAGTATAGAATATGGTGTATAGTGGTATATAGTATAGAATATGGTGTATAGAGGTACATAGTTTAGAATATGGTGTATAGAGTTACATTATACAGCTCTACACCACATTCTATACTATGTACCACTATAAACCATATTCTATACTATGAACCACTATACAGCTCTACACCATATTCTATACTATTTACCACTTTACACCATATTCTATACTATGTAGCACTATACACCTATACACCATATTCTATGCTGTGTACCACTATACAGCTCTATACCACATTCAATACTATATACTACTGTACAGCTCTACACCATATTCTATACTATGAACCACTAAACAGCTCTACACCATATACCACTATACACCACATTCTATACTATGTACCACTACACCACATTCTATACTATGTACCACTATGTACCACTATGCACCACATTCTATACTATGTACCAATATACACAATTTTCTATACTATGTACCACTATACAGCTCTACACAACATTCTATAATATATACCACTATACACCATATTCTATACTATGTAGCATATTCTATCCTATACACCATATTCTATGCTATGTACCACTATACAGCTCTACACCATAATCTATGCTATGTATCACTATACACAATATTCTATACTAAGTACCACTATACAGCTCTACACCATATTCTATACTATATACCACTATACACCATATTCTATGTACCACTATACACCACATTCTAGACTATGTACCACTATACACTATATTCTATACTATGTACCACTATACAGCTCTACACCACATTCTATACTATGTACCACTGTACACCATATTCTATACTATGTACCACTATATACCACATTCTAGACTATGTACCACTATACACCATATTCTATACTATGTACCTCAATACACCATATTCTATACTATGTACCACTGTACACCACATTCTATACTATGTACCATTATACAGCTCTAAATCACATTCTATACTATGTACCACTATACACCACATTCTAGACTATGTACCACTATACACCATATTCTATACTATGTACATCTATACACCATATTCTATACTATATACCACTATACACCACATCCTATACTATGTTCCACTATACAGCTCTACACCACATTCTATACTATGTACCACTATACACCATATTCTACACTATGTACCACTATACACCTCATTCTACACTATGTACAACTATACACCATATTCTATACTATGTTCCACTATACTGCTCTTCACCACATTCTATACTATGTTCCACTATACACTATATTCTATACTATGTACCACTATACAGCTTTACACCATATTCTATGCTATGTACCAATATACAGCTCTGTACCACATACTATACTATGTACAACTGTACATCATATTCTATGTACCACTATACACCATATTCTAGACAATGTAACACTATACACCATATTCTAGACTATGTACCACTATACACCATATTCTATACTATGTACCTCTATACACCACATTCTATACTATGTACCACTATACACCACATTCTATACTATGTACCACTATACAGCTCTACACCACATTCTATACTATGTACCACTATGCACCATATTCTATACTATTTACTACTATACACCACATTCTATACTATGTAACACTATACACCACATTCTATACTATGTACCATTATACAGCTCTACACCATATTCTATACTATGTACCACTATATACCACAATCTATACTATGTACCACTATACAGCTCTAAACCATATTCTATACTATGTACCAATATACAGCTCTACACCACATTCTATACTATGTACCACTATACACCACATTCTAGACTATGTACCACTATACACCATATTCTATACTATGTACCTCTATACACCATATTCTATACTATATACCACTATACACCACATCCTATACTATGTTCCATTATACAGCTCTACACCACATTCTATTCTATGTACCACTATACACCATATTCTACACTATGTAACACTATACACCACATTCTATACTATGTACAACTATACACCATATTGTATACTATGTTCCACTATACAGCTCTTCAACACATTCTATACTATGTTCCACTATACACTATATTCTATACTATGTACCACTATACAGCTCTACACCACATTCTATACTATGTACGACTATACACCACATTCTATTTAGCACTATACACCACATTCTAGACTATGTACCACTATACACCATATTCTATACTATGTACCTTTAGATAACATATTCTATACTATTTACCTCTATACACCATATACTATACTATATACCACTACTAACCATATTCTATACAATGTACCACTATAAACCATATTCTATACTATATACAACTATACAGATCTACCCCATATTCTATACTATGTAAAACTATACACCTTATTCTATACTATTTAAAACTATACACCATATTCTATACTATATACCTCTATACACCTCTACACCATATTCTATGCTATGTACCAATGTACAGCTCTGTACTACATACTATACTATGTACAACTGTACATCATATTTTATGTACCACTATACACCATATTCTAGACAATGTAACACTATACACCATATTCTAGACTATGTACCACTATACACCATATTCTATACTATGTACCTCTATACACCACATTCTATACTATGTACCACTATACACCACATTCTATACTACGTACCACTATACAGCTCTACACCACATTCTATACTATGTACCAGTATACACTATATTCTATACTATGTAAAACTATACAGCTCTACACCATATTCTGTACTATATACCACAATAGAGCTCTATACCATATTCTATACTTTATACCACTATACACCATATTGTATACTATGTACCACTATACAGCTTTATACCACATTCAATACTATGTACCATTATACAGCTCCAAACCACATTCTATACAATGTACCACTATACACCATATTCTATACTATGTACCACTATAGAGCTCTACACCACATTCTATACTATGTACCACTATACAACATATTCTATACTGTGTACCACTATACACCTCTACACCATATTCTATACTATGTACCACTATACAGCTCTACACCTTATTCTATACTATATACTACAATACACCACATTCTATACTATGTACCACTATACACCATATTCTATACTATGTAACACTATACACCACATTCTATACTATGTACCATTATACAGCTCTACACCACATTCTATACTATGTACCACTATATACCACATTCTATACTATGTACCACTATACACCATATTCTATACTATGTAACACTATACACTATATTCTATACTATGTACCACTATACAGCTCTACACCACATTCTATACTATGTACGACTATACACCACATTCTATTTAGCACTATACACCACATTCTAGACTATGTACCACTATACACCATATTCTATACTATGTACCTTTAGATAACATATTCTATACTATTTACCTCTATACACCATATACTATACTATATACCACTACTAACCATATTCTATACAATGTACCACTATAAACCATATTCTATACTATATACAACTATACAGATCTACCCCATATTCTATACTATGTAAAACTATACACCATATTCTATACTATTTAAATCTATACACCATATTCTATACTATATACCACTATACGCCTCTACACCATATTCTATGCTATGTACCAATATACAGCTCTGTACTACATACTATACTATGTACAACTGTACATCATATTTTATGTACCACTATACACCATATTCTAGACAATGTAACACTATACACCATATTCTAGACTATGTACCACTATACACCATATTCTATACTATGTACCTCTATACACCACATTCTATACTATGTACCACTATACACCACATTCTATACTATGTACCACTATACAGCTCTACACCACATTCTATACTATGTACCAGTTTACACCATGTTCTATACTATGTAAAACTATACAGCTCTACACCATATTCTGTACTATATACCACAATAGAGCTCTATACCATATTCTATACTATATACCACTATACACCATATTCTATACTATGTACCACTATACAGCTTTATACCACATTCAATACTATGTACCATTATACAACTCCAAACCACATTCTATACAATGTACCACTATACACCATATTCTATACTATGTACCACTATAGAGCACTACACCACATTCTATACTATGTACCACTATACAACATATTCTATACTGTGTACCACTATACACCTCTACACCATATTCTATACTATGTACCACTATACAGCTCTACACCGTATTCTATACTATATACTACAATACACCACATTCTATACTATGTACCACTATACACCATATTCTATACTATGTACCACTATACACCACATGCTAGACTTTGTACCACTATTCAAAATATTCTATACTATGTACCTCTATACACCATATTCTATACTATATACCACTATTCACCACATCCTATACTATGTACCATTATACAGCTCTACACCACATTCTATACTATGTACCACTATACACCATATTCTACACTATGTACCACTATACAGCTCTACACCACATTCTATAATATGTACCACTATACACCATATTCTATACTATGTACCTTTATACACCCTATTCTATACTATTTACCTCTATACACCAAATTCTATACTATATACCACTATTAACCATATTCTATACAATGTACCACTATACACCATATTCTATACTATATACCACTATACAGCTCTACCCCATATTCTATACTATGTACCACTATACACCTCTACACCACATTCTATACTATGTACCACTATACACCATATTCTATACTATGTACCACTATACACCACATGCTAGACTTTGTACCACTATTCAAAATATTCTATACTATGTACCTCTATACACCATATTCTATACTATATACCACTATTCACCACATCCTATACTATGTACCATTATACAGCTCTACACCACATTGTATACTATGTACCACTATACACCATATTCTACACTATGTACCACTATACAGCTCTACACCACATTCTATAATATGTACCACTATACACCATATTCTATACTATGTACCTTTATACACCCTATTCTATACTATTTACCTCTATACACCAAATTCTATACTATATACCACTATTAACCATATTCTATACAATGTACCACTATACACCATATTCTATACTATATACCACTATACAGCTCTACCCCATATTCTATACTATGTACCACTATACACCATATTCTATACTATGAACCACTATACAGCTCTACACCATTTTCTATACTATTTACCACTTACACCATATTCTATACTATGTAGCACTATACACCTCTACACCATATTCTATGCTATGTACCACTATACAGCTCTATACCACATACTATACTATTTACAACTGTAAAACTCTACACCATATTCTATACTATATACTACTATAGACCACATTCTATACTAAGTACCACTATACACAATATTCTATACTATGTAGCACTATACACCACATTCTATACTATGTAACACAATACAGCTCTACACCACATTCTATACTATGTACGACTATACACCATATTCTATACTATGTACCACTTTTCAGCTCTACACCACATTCTATACTATGTATCACTATACATCATATTCTATGGACCACTATTCACCATATTCTAGACTATGTACCACTATACACCATATTCTATACTATGTACCTGTATACACCACATTCTATACTATGTTCCTCTATACACCACATTCTATACTATGTACCACTATACACCATATGCAATACTATGTGCCTCTATACACTATATTCTATACTATATACCACCATACACAACAATCTAATTTATGTACCTCTAAACAGCTCTCCTCCACATTCTATACTATGTACCACTATACACCATATACTATACTATGTACCTCTATACACCATTTTCTATACTATGTACCACTTTACAGCTCTTCACCACAATCTATACTATGTAACACTATACACCATATTCTATACTATGTACAACTATACACCATATTCTATACTATGTACCACTATACACCACATTCTATACTATGTACCATTATACAGCTTTACACCACATTCTATACTATGTACCACTATACATCATATTCTATGTACCACTATACACCATATTCTAGACTATGTAACACTATACACCATTTTCTAGACTATGTACCACTATACACCATATTATATACTATGTACCTCTATACAGCTCTACACCACATTCTATAATATGTACCACTATACACCACATTCTACAATATGTACAACTATACACTACATTCTAAACTATGTACCACTTTACACCACATTCTATACTATGTTCCACTATACAGTTCTTCTCCACATTCAATACTATGTTCCACTATACACCATATTCTATGTACCACTATCCACCACATTCTAGACTATGTACCACTATACACCATATTCTATACTATGTACCTTTATACATCATATTCTATACTATTTACCTCTATACACCAAATTCTATACTATATACCACTATTAACCATATTCTATACAATGTACCACTATACACCATATTCTATACTATATACCACTATACAGCTCTACCCCATATTCTATACTATGTACCACTATACACCATATTCTATACTATGAACCACTATACAGCTCTACACCATTTTCTATACTATTTACCACTTACACCATATTCTAAACTATGTAGCACTATACACCTCTACACCATATTCTATGCTATGTACCACTATACAGCTCTATACCACATTCTATACTATTTACAACTGTAAAACTCTACACCATATTCTATACTATATACTACTATAGACCACATTCTATACTAAGTACCACTATACACAATATTCTATACTATGTAGCACTATACACCACATTCTATACTATGTAACACAATACAGCTCTACACCACATTCTATACTATGTACGACTATACACCATATTCTATACTATGTACCACTTTTCAGCTCTACACCACATTCTATACTATGTATCACTATACATCATATTCTATGGACCACTATTCACCATATTCTAGACTATGTACCACTATACACCATATTCTATACTATGTACCTGTATACACCACATTCTATACTATGTTCCTCTATACACCACATTCTATACTATGTACCACTATACACCATATGCAATACTATGTGCCTCTATACACTATATTCTATACTATATACCACCATACACAACAATCTAATTTATGTACCACTAAACAGCTCTACTCCACATTCTATACTATGTACCACTATACACCATATACTATACTATGTACCTCTATACACCATTTTCTATACTATGTACCACTTTACAGCTCTTCACCACAATCTATACTATGTAACACTATACACCATATTCTATACTATGTACCACTATACACCACATTCTATACTATGTACCATTATACAGCTTTACACCACATTCTATACTATGTACCACTATACATCATATTCTATGTACCACTATACACCATATTCTAGACTATGTAACACTATACACCATATTCTAGACTATATACCACTATACACCATATTATATACTATGTACCTCTATACACCACATTCTATACTATGTACCACTATACACCACATTCTAAACTATGTACTACTAAACAAAATATTCTATACTATGTACCACTATACAGCTCTACACCACATTCTATACTATGTACCACTATACAACATATTCTATACTATGTAAAACTATACAGCTCTATACCACATTCTATACTATGTACCAACTACACCATATTCTATACTATATACCACTATACAGCTCTACACCACATTCTATACTATGTACCACTATACTCCATATTCTATGTACCACTATACACCACATTCTAGACTATGTACCATTATACACAACATGCTATGCTATGTAACTCTATACACCATATTCTAAACTATGTACCTCTATACACCATATTCTATACTATATACCACTATACACCATATTCTATACTATATACCACTATACAGCTCTACCCCATATTCTATACTATGTACCATTCTACACCATTTTCTATACTATGAACCACTATACAGCTCTACACCACATTCTATACTATATACAACTATACACCATATTCTATACTATATACCACTATACACCTCTACACCATATTCTATACTATGTAACACTATACTGCTCTACACCATATTCTATACTATATACTTCTATACACCACATTCTATACTATGTACAACAATACACCATATTCTATACTATGTAACACTATACACCACATTCTATACTATGTACCATTATACAGCTCTACACCACATTCTATAATATGTACCACTATATACCACATTCTATACTATGTACCACTATACAGCTCTAAACCTTATTCTATACTATGTACCACTATACAGCTCTACACCACATTCTATACTATGTACCACTATACACAATATTCCATACTATGTACCACTATACACCACATTCTAGACTATGTACCACTATACACCATATTCTATACTATGTACCTCTATACACCATATTCTATACTATGTACCTCTATACACCACATTCTATACTATGTACCACTATAAACCATATTCTATACTATGAACCACTATACAGCTCTACACCATATTCTATACTATTTACCACTTTACACCATATTCTATACTATGTAGCACTATACACCTATACACCATATTCTATGCTGTGTACCACTATACAGCTCTATACCACATTCAATACTATATACTACTGTACAGCTCTACACCATATTCTATACTATGAACCACTATACAGCTCTACACCATATACCACTATACACCACATTCTATACTATGTACCACTACACCACATTCTATACTATGTACCACTATGTACCACTATGCACCACATTCTATACTATGTACCAATATACACAATTTTCTATACTATGTACCTCTATACACCATATTCTATACTATGTACCACTATACACCATATTCTATACTATGTACCACTATACAGCTCTACACAACATTCTATAATATATACCACTATACACCATATTCTATACTATGTAGCATATTCTATCCTATACACCATATTCTATGCTATGTACCACTATACAGCTCTACACCATATTCTATGCTATGTATCACTATACACAATATTCTATACTAAGTACCACTATACAGCTCTACACCATATTCTATACTAAATACCACTATACACCATATTCTATGTACCACTATACACCACATTCTAGACTATGTACCACTATACACTATATTCTATACTATGTACCACTATACAGCTCTACACCACATTCTATACTATGTACCACTGTACACCATATTCTATACTATGTACCACTATATACCACATTCTAGACTATGTACCACTATACACCATATTCTATACTATGTACCTCAATACACCATATTCTATACTATGTACCACTGTACACCACATTCTATACTATGTACCATTATACAGCTCTAAATCACATTCTATACTATGTACCACTATACACCACATTCTATACTATGTACCATTATACAACTCTACACCACATTCTATACTATGTACCACTATACACCATATTCTATACTATGTACCACTATATAGCTCTACACCACATTCTATACTATGTACCACTATACACCATATTCTATGTACCACTATACACCACATTCTAGACTATGTAAAACTATACAACATATTCTAGACTATGTACCACTATACACCATATTCTATTCTATGTACCTCTATACACCACATTCTATACGATGTACCACTATACATCATATTCTATACTATGAACCACTATACAGCTCTACACTATTTTCTATACTATTTACCACTTTACACCATATTCTATACTATGTAGCACTATACACCTCTACAGCATATTCTATGCTATGTACCACTATACAACTCTATACCACATTCTATACTATGTACAACTGTACAGCTATACACCATATTCTATACTATATACTACTATAGACCACATTCTATACTAAGTACCACTATACACAATATTCTTAACTATGTAGCACTATACACCACATTCTATACTATGTAACACTTTACAGCTCTACACCACATTCTATACTATGTACGACTATACACCATATTCTATACTATGTACAACTATTTAGCTCTACACCACATTCTACACTATGTACCACTATACATCATATTCTATGTACCACTATCTACCATATTCTAGACTATATACCACTATACACCATATTCTATACTATGTACCTCTATACACCACATTCTATACTATGTACCACTATACACCACATTCTATACTATGTTCCACTAGACATTATTTTCTGTACTATGTACCACTTTACAGCTCTACACCAAAATCTCTACTATGTAACACTGTACAGCTCTACAACACATTCTACACTATGTACCACTATACACCATATTCTATACTATGTACCACTATACACCATATTCTATACTATGTACCACTATACAGCTCTAGAACACATTCTATACTATGTACCACTATACACCACATTCTAGACTATGTACCATTATACACCATATTCTAGACTATGAAAAACTATATACCATATTCTAGACTATGTACCACTATACACCATATTCTATACTATGTACCTCTATACACCACATTCTATACTATGTACCACTATACACCACATTCTATACTATGTACCACTATACACCATATTCTTTACTATGTGCCTCTATACACTATATTCTATACTATGTACCACCATACAACACATTCTATACTATGTTCCACTATACAGCTCTACACCACATTCTATACTATGTTCCTCTATACACCATATTCTAAGCTATGTACCAATATACAGCTCTACACCATATTCTATACTATGTACCACAATAGAGCTCTATACCATATTCTATACTAAATACCACTATACACCATATTCTATACTAGGTACCACGATACAGCTTTATACCACATTCTATACTATGTACCATTATACAGCTCTAAACCACATTCTATACTATGTACCACTATACACCATATTCTATACTATGTACCACTATACAGCTCTACACCACATTCTATACTATGTACCACTATACAACATATTCTATTCTATGTAAAACTATACAGCTCTACACCACATTCTATACTATGTACCACTATACCCCATATTCTATACTATGTACCACTATACAGCTCTAGAACACATTCTATACTATGTACCATTATACACCATATTCTACACTTTGTAACTCTATACAACATATTCTATACTATGTACCTCTATACACCATATTCTATACTATATTCCACTATACACCAAATTCTATACTATATACCACTATACACCATATTCAATACTATGTAGCACTATACACCTCTACACCATATTCTATGCTATGTACCACTATACAGCTTTACACTACATTTTATACTATGTACCTCAATACATCATATTCTATGTATCACTATACAACATATTCTAGACTATATAACACTATACTCCATATTCTATACTATGTACCACTATACACCATATTCTATACTATGTACCTCTATACACCACATTCTATACTATGTACCACTATACACCACATTCTATACTATGTACCACTATACACCATATTCTATACTATGTGCCTATATCCACTATATTTTATACTATGTACCACCATACACCACATTCTATACTTTGTACCACTATACAGCACTACACCACATTCTATACTATGTACCACTATACACCATATTCTATACTATGTACCAATATACAGCTCTACACCATATTTTATAGTATATACAATAGTAGAGCTCTATACCATATTCTATACTATAAAAAACTATACACCATATTCTATACTATGTACCACTATACAGCTTTATATCATATTCTATACTTTGTACCACTATACAGCTCTACACCACATTCTATACTATGTACCACTATACAACATATTCTATACTATGTAAAACTATACAGCTCTACAACACATTCTATACTATGTACCACTATACAACATATTCTATACTATGTACCACTATACAGCTCTACACCACATTCTATACTATGTACCACTATACACCATATTCTATGTACCACTATACACCACATTCTTGACTATGTACCACAATACACCATATTCTATACTATGTACCTCTTTACACCATATTCTATACTATGTACCACTATACTGTTCTACACCATATTCTATACTATGTACCACTATACAGCTCTACACCATATTATTTACTCTGTACCACTATACACCATACTCTATACTATGTACCACTTTACACCATGTTCTATACTATGTAACACTATACACCACATTCTATACTATGTAGCTCTATACACCATATTCTATATTATATAGCACTATACACAATATTCTATACTATGTAGCACTATATACCACATTCTATACTATATACCTCTACACAGCTCTACACCACATTCTATACTATGTACCACTATACACCATATTCTATACTATGTACCACTATACAGCTCAACACCACATTCTATACTATGTACCACTAAACACCATATTCAAGACTATGTACCACTATACACCATATTCTATACTATGTACCTCTATACACCATATTCTATACTATGTACCTCTATACACCATATTCTATACTATGTACCACTCACTATACACCACATTCTGTACTTTGTACCACAATACACCATATTCTATACTTTCTACCTCTATACACTATATTCTCTACTATTTACCACTATACAACACATTCTATACTATGTACCAACATACAGCTCTACACCACATTCTATACTATGCACCACTATACACCATATTCTATACTATGTACCTCTATACACCATATTCTATACTATGTACCACTATTTAGCTCTACACCACATTCTATACTTTGTACCACTATACACCATATTATATACTATGTACCAGTATACACCATATTCTATACTATGTACCACTATACACCACATTCTATACTATGTACCATTATACAGCTTTATACCACATTCTATAATATGTAACACTATACACCACATTCTATACTATAAACCACTATACAGCTCTACTCAACATTCTATACTATGTTCCTCTATACACCATATTCTGAACTATGTACCACTATACAGCTCTACACCAAATTCTATACTATGTACCACTATTCAACACATTCTTTACTATTTACCACTATACACCATATTCTATACTATGTACCTCTATACACCATATTCTATACTATGTACCACTATACACCATATTCTATACTATGTACCACAATACACCACATTCTATACTATTTACCACTATACACCATATTCTATACTTTGTACCACTATACAGCTCTACACTATATTCTTTACTATATACCACAATAGAGCTCTATACCATATTCTATACTATATAAAACTATACAACATATTCTATACTATGTACCACTATACAGCTTTATACCACATTCTATACTATGTACCATTATACAGCTCTAAACCACATTCTATACTATGTACCACTATACACCATATTCTTTAATATGAACCACTGTACAGCTCTACACCATATTCTTTACTATTTACCACTATACTCCATATTCTATACTATGTACCACTATACACCTCTACACCATATTCTATGCTATGAACCACTATACAGCTCTATACCACATTCTATACTATGTACAACTGTACAGATCTATACCATATTCTATACTCTATACTACTATAGACCACATTCTATAATAAGTACCACTGTACACCATATTCTATACTATGTAGCACTATACACCACATTCTATACTATGTAACAATATACAGCTCTACACCACATTCCATATTATGTACCACTATACACCATATTCAATACTATAAACCAATATTCAGCTCTACACCACATTCTATACTATGTACCACTATACACTATATTCTATACTATGTACCTCTATACACCACATTCTATACTATGTACCAATATACACCACATTCTATACTATGTACCTCTATACAGCTCTACACCACATACTGTACTATGTACCACTATACACCATATTCTATACTATGTACCTCTATACATCATTTTCTATACTATGTACCACTTTACAGCTCTACACCACATTCTATACTAAGTACCACTATACACCATATTCTATACTATGTACCACTATACACCGTATTCGTACTATGTACCACTATACACCACATTATATACAATGTACCATTATACAGCTTTACAACACATTCTATACTAAGTACAACTATACAACACATTCTATACTATGTACAACTATACACCATATTCTATACTATGTACCCCTATACAGCTCTACAACACATTCTATACTATGTACCAATGTACACCATATTCTATACTATGTACCACTATACACCTCTACACCAAATTCTATACTATGTACCACTATACACCACATTCTATACTATGTACCACTATACACCGTATTCCATATTATGTACCACTATACACCATATTCTATACAATGTACCTCTATACACATATTCTATACTATGTACCACTATACACCATATTCTATATTATGTACCACTATACAGCTCTACACCATATTCTATACTATGTACCACTATACATCATATTCTATACTATGTACCACTATACACCATATTCTATACTCTGTACCCCTATACAGCTCTACAACACATTCTACACTATGTACCAATGTACACCATATTCTATACTATGTACCACTATACAGCTCTACACCACATTCTATACTATGTACCACTGTACAGCTCTACACCGCATTCTATACTATGTACCAATGTACACCATATTCTATACTATGTACCACAATACACCTCTACACCAAATTGTATACTATGTACCACTATACACCACATTCTATACTATGTACCACTATACACCGTATTCCATATTATGTACCACTATACACCATATTCTATACAATGTACCTCTATACACCATATTCTATACTATGTACCACTATACACCATATTCTATATTATGTGCCACTATACAGCTCTTCACCGTATTCTATACTATGTACCACTATACACCATATTCTATACTATGTACCACTATACACCATATTCTATACTATGTACACCTATACAGCTCTACAACACATTCTATACTATGTACCAATGTACACCATATTCTATACTATGTACCACTATACAGCTCTACACCACATTCTATACTATGTACCACTGTACAGCTCTACACCGCATTCTATACTATGTACCAATGTACACCATATTCTATACTATGTACCACTATACACCTCTACACCAAATTCTATACTATATACCACTATACACCACATTCTATACTATGTACCACTTTACACCATATTCTATTCTATGCACCACTATACACCTCTACACCATATTCAATACTATGTACCACTATACAGCTCTACACCATATTCTATACTATATATTACTATACACCACATTCTAAACTATGTACCACTATACAGCTCTACACCATATACCACTATACACCACATTCTATACTATGTACCACTACATCACACTCTATACTATATACCACTATGCACCACTATACACCACATTCTATACTATGTACCACTATACACCATATTCTATACTATGTACCACTATACACCATATTCTATACTATGTACCACTATACACCATATGCTATACTATGTACCACTATACAGCTCTACACCACATTCTATACTATATACCACTATAAACCATATTCTATACTATGTAGCACTATACACCATATTCTATACTACGTACCACTACACAGCTCTACACCATATTCTATGCTATGTATCACTATATACAATACTCTATTCTATGCACCACTTTACAGCTCTACACCATATTCTATACTATATACCACTATACACCATATTGTATACTATGTACCACTATACAGCTCTACACCATATTCTATACTATGTACTACTATACAGCTCAACACCATATTCTATACTATATACCACTATACAGCTCTACACCATATTCTATGCTATGTATCACTATATACAATACTCTATTCTATGCACCACTTTACAGCTCTACACCATATTCTATACTATATACCACTATACACCATATTGTATACTATGTACCACTATACAGCTCTACACCATATTCTATACTACGTACCACTATACAGCTCTACACCATATTCTATGCTATGTATCACTATATACAATACTCTATTCTATGCACCACTTTACAGCTCTACACCATATTCTATACTATATACCACTATACACCATATTCTATTCTATGCACCACTATACACCTCTACACCATATTCAATACTATGTACCACTATACAGCTCTACACCATATTCTATACTATGTACCACTATACATCATATTCTATACTATGTACCACTATACACCATATTCTATACTATGTACCCCTATACAGCTCTACAACACATTCTATACTATGTACCAATGTACACCATATTCTATACTATGTACCACTATACAGCTCTACACCACATTCTATACTATGTACCACTGTACAACTCTACACCGCATTCTATACTATGTACCAATGTACACCATATTCTATACTATGTACCACTATACACCTCTACACCAAATTGTATACTATGTACCACTATACACCACATTCTATACTATGTACCACTATACACCGTATTCCATATTATGTACCACTATACACCATATTCTATACAATGTACCTCTATACACCATATTCTATACTATGTACCACTATACACCATATTCTATATTATGTGCCACTATACAGCTCTACACCATATTCTATACTATGTACCACTATACACCATATTCTATACTATGTACCACTATACACCATATTCTATACTATGTACACCTATACAGCTCTACAACACATTCTATACTATGTACCAATGTACACCATATTCTATACTATGTACCACTATACAGCTCTACACCACATTCTATACTATGTACCACTGTACAACTCTACACCGCATTCTATACTATGTACCAATGTACACCATATTCTATACTATGTACCACTATACACCTCTACACCAAATTCTATACTATATACCACTATACACCACTTTCTATACTATGTACCACTTTACACCATATTCTATTCTATGCACCACTATACACCTCTACACCATATTCAATACTATGTACCACTATACAGCTCTACACCATATTCTATACTATATATTACTATACACCACATTCTAAACTATGTACCACTATACAGCTCTACACCATATACCACTATACACCACATTCTATACTATGTACCACTACATCACACTCTATACTATATACCACTATGCACCACTATACACCACATTCTATACTATGTACCACTATACACCATATTCTATACTATGTACCACTATACACCATATTCTATACTATGTACCACTATACACCATATGCTATACTATGTACCACTATACAGCTCTACACCACATTCTATACTATATACCACTATAAACCATATTCTATACTATGTAGCACTATACACCATATTCTATACTACGTACCACTATACAGCTCTACACCATATTCTATGCTATGTATCACTATATACAATACTCTATTCTATGCACCACTTTACAGCTCTACACCATATTCTATACTATATACCACTATACACCATATTGTATACTATGTACCACTATACAGCTCTACACCATATTCTATACTATGTACTACTATACAGCTCAACACTATATTCTATACTATATACCACAATACAGCTCTATACCATATTCTATACTATATACTACTATACACCATATTCTATACTATGTACCATTTTACAGCTTTAAACCACATTCTATACTATGTACCACTATACACCATATTCTATATTATGTACCACTATACAGCTCTACACCACATTCTATACTATATACCACTATAAACCATATTCTATATTGTGTACCACTATAAAGCTCTACACCACATTCTATACTATGTACCAACATACAGCTCTACACCACATTCTATACTATGCACCACTATACACCGTATTCTATACTATGTACCTCTATACACCATATTCTATACTATGTACCACTATACACCATATTCTATACTATGTACCCCTATACAGCTCTACAACACATTCTATACTATGTACCAATATACACCATATTCTATACTATGTACCACTATACAGCTCTACACCACATTCTATACTATGTACCACTATTTAGCTCTACACCACATCCTATACTTTGTAGCACTATACACCATATTCTATACTATGTACCAGTATACACCATATTCTATACTATGTACTACTATACAGCTCAACACCATATTCTATACTATATACCACAATACAGCTCTATACCATATTCTATACCATATAATACTATACACCATATTCTATACTATGTACCATTATACAGCTTTAAACCACATTCTATACTATGTACCACTATACACCATATTCTATATTATGTACCACTATACAGCTCTACACCACATTCTATACTATATACCACTATAAACCATATTCTATATTGTGTACCACTATAAAGCTCTACACCACATTCTATACTATGTACCAACATACAGC
Source organism: Taudactylus pleione (assembly GCA_031769625.1). NCBI lineage: Eukaryota > Metazoa > Chordata > Amphibia > Anura > Myobatrachidae > Taudactylus > Taudactylus pleione. The sequence continues at coordinate 18,843 of JAUIMM010003886.1, forward strand.
TCTACACCACATTCTATACTATGCACCACTATACACCATATTCTATACTATGTACCTCTATACACCATATTCTATACTATGTACCAATATACACCATATTCTATACTATGTACCCCTATACAGCTCTACAACACATTCTATACTATGTACCAATATACACCATATTCTATACTATGTACCACTATACAGCTCTACACCACATTCTATACTATGTACCACTATTTAGCTCTACACCACATCCTATACTTTGTACCACTATACACCATATTCTATACTATGTACCAGTATACACCATATTCTATACTATGTACCTCTATACACCTCATTCTATACTATGTACCATTATTCAGCTTTATACCACATTCTATAATATGTACCACTATACACCACATTCTATACTATAAACCACTATACAGCTCTACACAACATTCTATACTATGTTCCTCTATACACCATATTCTATACTATGTACCACTATACAGCTCTACACCAAATTCTATACTATGTACCACTATTCAACACATATTTTACTATTTACCACTATACACCATATTCTATACTATGTACCTTCTATACACCATATTCTATACTATGTACCACTATACACCATATTCTATACTATGTACCACAATACACCACCTTCTATACTATATACCAATATACACCATATTCTATACTATGTACCACTATACAGCTCTACACCACATTCTATACTATATACCGCTATACACCATATTCAATACTATGTACCACTATACACCTCTACACCATATACTATGTACCATTGTACAGCTTTATACCACATTCTATACTATATACCTCTGTACACCACATTCTATACTATGTACCACTATACAGCTCTACACCACATTCTATACTTTGTTCCTCTATACACCATATTCTATACTATGTACCACTATACACCACATTCTATACTATGTACCAGTATACACCATATTCTATACTATGTACCTCTATACACCTCATTCTATACTATGTACCATTATTCAGCTTTATACCACATTCTATAATATGTACCACTATACACCACATTCTATACTATAAACCACTATACAGCTCTACACAACATTCTATACTATGTTCCTCTATACACCATATTCTATACTATGTACCACTATACAGCTCTACACCAAATTCTATACTATGTACCACTATTCAACACATATTTTACTATTTACCACTATACACCATATTCTATACTATGTACCTCTATACACCATATTCTATACTATGTACCACTATACACCATATTCTATACTATGTACCACAATACACCACATTCTATACTATATACCACTATACACCATATTCTATACTATGTACCACTATACAGCTCTACACCATATTCTTTACTATATACCACAATAGAGCTCTATACCATATTCAATACTATATAAAACTATACACCACATTCTATACTATGTACCATTATACAGCTCTAAACCACATTCTATACTATGAACCACTATACACCATATTCTAGACTATGTAACACTATACACCATATTCTAGACTATGTACCACTATACACCATATTCTATACTATGTACCTCTATACACCACATTCTATACTATGTACCACTATACACCACATTCTATGCTATGTACCACTATACACCATATTCTATACTATGTGCCTCTATACACTATATTCTATACTATGTACCACCCTACACCACATTCTATACTATGTACCACTATACAGCTCTACACCACATTCCTATACTATGTACCACTAAACACCATATTCTATACTATGTACCAATATACAGCTCTGCACCATATTCTATACTATGTACCACAATAGAGCTCTATACCATATTCTATACTATATACCACTATACACCATATTATATACTATGTACCACTATACAGCTTTATACCACATTCTATACTATGTACCATTATACAGCTCTAAACAACATTCTATACTATGTACCACTATACATCATATTCTATGTACCACTATACACCATATTCTAGACTATGTACAACTATACACAATATTCTATACTTTGTACCTCTATACACCACATTCTATACTATGTACCACTATACACCACATTCTATACTATGTACCACTATTCACCATATTCTATACTATGTGCCTCTATACACTATATTCTATACTATGTGCCACCATACACCACATTCTATAGTATGTACCTCTATACAGCTCTACACCACATTCTATACTATGTAGCACTATACACCATATTCTATACTATGTACCACAATAGAACTCTATACCATATTCTATACTATATACCACTATACACCATATTCTATACTATGTACCACTATACAGCTCTACCCCATATTCTATACTATGTACCACTCTACACCATTTTCTATACTATGAACCATTATACACAATATGCTATACTATGTAACTCTATACACCATATTCTATACTATGTACCTCTATACACCATATTCTAATTCTATACTATATACCACTATATACCATATTCTATACTATATACCACTATACAGCTCTACCCCATATTCTATACTATGTACCACTCTACACCATTTTCTATACTATGAACCACTATACAGCTCTACACCACATTCTATACTATATACAACTATACTCCATATTCTATACTATATACCACTATACACCTCTACACCATATTCTATACTATGTACCACTATTCTGCTCTACACCATATTCTATACTATATACTTCTATACACCACATTCTATACTATGTACCACTATACACCATATTCTATACTATGTAACACTATACACCACATTCTATACTATGTACCATTATACAGCTCTACACCACATTCTATAATATGTACCACTATATACCACATTCTATACTATGTACCCACTATACAGCTCTAAACCTTATTCTATACTATGTACCACTATACACCATATTCTATACTATGTAAAACTATACAGCTCTACACCATATTCTGTACTATATACAACTATACACCAAATTCTATACTATGTACCACTATACAGCTTTATACCACATTCTATACTATGTACCATTATACAGCTCCAAACCACATTCTATACAATGTACCACTATACACCATATTCTATACTATGTACCACTATAGAGCTCTACACCACATTCTATACTATGTACTACTATACAACATATTCTATATTATGTAAAACTATACAGCACTATACCACATTCTATACTATGTACCACTATACACCATATTCTTTACTATTTTTCCACTATACAGCTCTACACCACATTCTATACTATGAACCACTATACACCATTTTCTATACTATGTACCACTATACACCACATTCTAGACTATGTACCACTATACACCATATTCTATACTATGTACCTCTAAACACCATATTCTATACTATATACCACTATACACCACATCCTATACTATGTTCCATTATACAGCTCTACACCACATTCTTTACTATGTTCCACTATACACTATATTCTATACTATGTACCACTATACAGCTCTACACCACATTCTATACTATGTACGACTATACACCACATTCTATGTACCACTACACACCACATTCTAGACTATGTACCACTATACACCATATTCTATACTATGTACCTTTATATACCATATTCTATACTATTTACCTCTATACACCATATTCTATACTATATACCACTACTAACCATATTCTATACAATGTACCACTATAAACCATATTCTATACTATATACAACTATACAGATCTACCCCATATTCTATACTATGTACCACTATACACCATATTCCTATATTATGAACCATTATACAGCACTACACCTTATTCTATACTATTTAAAACTATACACCATATTCTATACTATATACCACTATACACCTCTACACCATATTCTATGCTATGTACCAATATACAGCTCTGTACCACATACTATACTATGTACAACTGTACATCATATTCTATGTACCTCTATACACAACATTCTATACTATGTACCACTATACACCATATTCTATACTATGTACCACAATAGAGCTCTATACCATATTCTATACTATATACCACTATACACCATATTATATACTATGTACCACTATACGAATTTATACCACATTCTATACTATGTACCATTATACAGCTCTAAACCACATTCTATACTATGTAGCACCATACACCATATTCTATACTATGTACCACTATACAGCTCTACACCACATTCTATAATATGTACCACTATATACCACATTCTATACTATGTACCACTATACAGCTCTACACCACATTCTATACTATGTACCACTATACACCATATTCTATACTATGTAAAACTATACAGCTCTACACCATATTCTGTACTATATACCACAATAGAGCTCTATATCATATTCTATACTATATACCACTATACACCATATTCTATACTATGTAGTACTATACAGCTTTATACCACATTCTATACTATGTACCATTATTCAGCTCCAAAACACATTCTATACAATGTACCACTATACACCATATTCTATACTATGTACCACTATAGAGCTCTACACCACATTCTATACTATGTACCACTATACAACATATTCTAAACTATGTAAAACTATGCAGCTCTATACCACATTCTATACTATGTACCACTATACACCATATTCTATACTATGTACCATTATACAGCTCTACACCACATTCTATACTATGTACCACTATATATCACATTCTATACAATGTACCACTATACAGCTCTTGAACCATATTCTATACTATGTACCACTATACAGCTTTACACCACATTCTATACTATGTACCACTATACACCATATTCTATACTATTTACCACTATACACCACATTCTAGACTATGTACCACTATACACCATATTCTATACTATGTACCTCTATACACCATATTCTATACTATATACCACTATACACCACATCCTACACTTAGTACCATTATACAGCTCTCCACCACATTCTATACTATGTACCACTATACATGTGAACACCATATTCTAAACTATGTTCCACTATACAGCTCTACACCATATTCTATACTATATACTACTATA